>JAJPUD010015183.1:0-38275 GCA_023553655.1 Myrmecobius fasciatus
CTTAGATTCTTTTTTTCCATGCCCTTGATTTTTTTTGTTTTTTTTTTGGGGGGGGGAGAATTGAAGGGATAACAGTGGGGATCAATCTTTAGTTAGGACAAACTGGGAAACATGCTCAAAGAAAAGCATGATGACATGATTGAAATGTCCTGCTCTCTGATTTGGAGCATATGCAGGCACATTCTGTCACTTGTTACACAGCCTGTTATCCATGTGGAGAAGGGGTTCAATTTTTGATTAGCACTGTGGCCAGAGATGAGATGCATTCAGAAAGCACCAGCTAACCAGGTCCCAGTTCTTTTTTAACATGGTTGGGATGTGAGAAGGAAGCAAAGCTGATGCCGTGGACCTCTACATGGAGAAGCTTCAGACTTACCTAGAGTAGCCATGATATTACTTCTGTCTCTGTTGAATCTATTTTATTTATTTATTTATTTATTCATTCATTCATTCATTCATTCATTCATTCATTCATTCATTCATTTATTTATTTGTTTGTTTGTTTGTTTATTTATTTATTTATTTATCTATCTATCTATCTATCTATCTATCTATCTATCTATCTATCTATCTATCTATTTATTTATTTATTTATTTTGTAAAGGGAACTGGAAATGGCTACAACCCTATGAACTTTAAAAAATTCACTTTTAAACTTTAAAAGGAGAATGGGTCCCCACAAGTCCAGGAGATGGACAATGTCACAATTTGCCAGAAGTCAGATGGAGTGTATTGCCCAGCCCTGTAGTGGTAGAAATAAGAATTCATCAATCCATTTGGAAGTGGATTGGAAATGTACATGTGGTGAAATTTGTGTTGAGTCACTTTTTCTAGTGACCAAGATAGTATAGCAGAAAGTGTATCTCCCAGGTGCTGGGGGATAAAGGATGTTTGTCATTTCCATATCTTCATAAAAAAATCTCTTTGTAAAAGCTAATTGATATTAATTGACTTAAATGGAGCTGCATCATTAATCTCTGGTAGTTAACAGTGTGTGTGTGTGTGTGTGTGTGTGTGTGTGTGTGTGTGTGTGTGTGCAGGGACATTGGAATGGGGGCTGAAGCCAACAGCACTATCTACAGTAGGTCTCTGAAGGGAGGTATAGCTGATCTTACTCTGAGAGAATGAGTCCAGAGTAATAATTAGATTTGATAGCACTCCTATAAATGAATTGAAGAGCACAGACCATCTTGGTTATTTCTAAGCCCCACGTCTCTCTAAGGTTGACCTTGTCTATGGATTATAGATCAAAATCAAGATATCATGAGCAACTTTATTATCATCCCTGCCTGTATTTATTTAATAAGAACTTTGTCTAGAAAAATATAACTGGTTAAATAGCAGATTGAACTACCATTGAATTTTGAGACTTTATTTTCAAATCACTGAATCCAATTTATTTTTAAAAAATCAGATTATAAATCTTTGTTTCTCTTTTCTTGAAAATATATATTATATTCATGAATGCTTTTTCATAGGTACATAAATTTAGAGCTGGAAGGGATTTCAGAGACAATCTAGTTGAACCTTTTTATTTTATAGATGATTAAACCAAGGTGACTGAAGATGTTAAATATCTAATCAAATATTACTGACTTCTTGACAGTTAGACCTGTTTTAGCCCTCAGAATAGAACACACACAGACACACAGACACAGACAGACAGATACATACACACAAGGAATAAAAGAGACTAGAGGAAAGGGAGTAGCAGGTAGGAGGGATTGAAGCTCTGCCTTTTGTACTGTGGACAATTCAATTATCTTTTCTGAGCCTTAGTTTCCTCATCTGTAAAAAAGTGGATAATAACTTGCCTCACAGAACTGTTGTGAGGATCAAATAATGTACCTAAAACAAACCTTAATGCATAATAGAAATGTTAACAAGTATTATAATCATTACTGTGTCCACTGAATTGTGCATTTAATTAATATTGAAAACATTGCTTTGGCCAAAATTATGAATAGCATTCTATAAACTTACAATGATATTAGCTGCTGAGAACAAACCAAGACCCCTGAGGTGTTCTGTTATTTAGAACTAATCTCATAACTTTATTGCCAGTCACAGTGCAGAAGGATACTGGTTCTTCTTAGGGCATATTTTATTTGAGTGTTTTATGATGGTAACTTGGATACCAAATTATAGCGTTAAAGATGCTTTGGGGGCACTTCTCAATAGATGAAGAAGCAAAGACAGAAATGCCATAAGATGGAAAATGGAAAGTATAGGGAACATGACAATATGAACACTGTATAAAGAAAACACATTCAATTTGGCAAGTGATAATAGAAGAGCTCACTCTATCTATTTCCATCACTGACCATTTCAAAGTGTGTGGTCCAATTTGCAAACCAGAGTGACATTGAACAATTTGACAGCAAACTGACATTTTTGGGCCCCAGTGCACATGTGTGCTGTCCTGAAAGAGATCTCCCTGGAGATGAATACTCTTCCCTAGACTTATTCATGTGAGCAAAAGTGACCCTTCAACACAAAGAAAATAGCCAGAAATATTTTTAAGCAATAGTATGTTGGAAAGATAAAGAAAATTTAGATTGGGCTCCAGACTCACCAATTCTTGGCTGTGAAACTTTGGACATGTTAACCAACCCCTTATTTCTAAATGATGATGGCATTGGGATAGCTAGTTGACACAAAGGATAAAGTACTGGGCCTGGATTCAGCAAGACTTATTTTTGTGAGTTCAAATTAGACACTTATTACCTGTGTGACACTGGGCAAGTCACCTATCCCTGTTTGCCTCACTTCCTCATCTGTAAAATAAGCTGGAGAAGAAAATGGCAAATTACTATAGTGTTGGGTCATAGAAAGTTGGAAATGATTGAAAAAAACTTAACAACAACAATATTGACATTATGTATCTTGCAGGGTTGTTGTGAGGATCAACTGAAAAAATAGATAGAAAGTATGAGTGATTAAAGTTTTTACTGTGTGCCAAGCACTGTGTTAAACTGTATGTGTGTATACATATATGTGTACATGCATTTGTATACATACATATTTGTACATACACATGTATATGTACCTACACATATATATATATACATATATGGATGTGTATATATATTAGAAACTGTATGTATATATTTGTGTGTGTGTGTGTGTGTGTGTGTGTGTATATATATATATATATATATATATATATATATATATATATATATATCCATAGGCCAAGTGAAAGGAGATAAAAGACTCAAATAGATTCTTGGGGGATGCTCTTGATTAATAGGGGTAATCTGAATAAAATTCCAGCAAAGGAAACTGAAGAATGATCATATAGATAAGAGAAGTACTGGGAGAGAGGGATGTCACAAAAACTGGGAGGGAAAGACTATCATGGAAAAAAGAGATAAAGCCAAAGACCAAAAAAGAGCATAAAGGGATCAAGAGTGAGAAAGGCCAATACCTGTGGCAATTAATCAATTTTTAGTAACTCTGAAAAGAGAAGTTTCCATTGAATAATGGGGTCAGAAGCCACGTTGCAGAGTTTATAAATGTGTGAGAGGATAGGAAGTGAGGGCAGTGAGGTAAATGACTTTCTCAAGAAGTTTAGCTGAGAAAAGGAAGACAGATAGAGCATGATGGCTATCAAGAATGGTTGGATAAAGGGTTTTTTTTTGTTATTGTTTTTATTTTTGTCTTGTTTTGTTTTAGGATGAGGGTTGACAGGAATGTTGTGTAGGCAATAAGGAAGGAGTCTGTAGATTGCTAAAGATTAGAAAGAATGGAAATGTCTAGACAAAATGGAAAAGACATGAAGGGATGGGATTAAAGAAGCACATGGAAACATTTGCTTTGACAAGGAGAAGGTCCACTTTTTCATTTTAAGTCAGGGATGAGGAAGGAGATTATGGAGGAAATATTCCAAGTGATGTGAGAAGAGCAAGCAAGAAAGAGGAATCTCTTGGTGAATGACCTCAATTTTTTTTCAGTAAAGTATGAAGTTAAGTTTACTCCTCAGTTCAGGTGGTGTGGGAGCCTTGAAGAAGAATATAAAAGTGGCTTAAAACCACCCATCTATTAAGGCACAGATACTAAGGTCTTTGATCTCCAATGGTAGAAGAAGTACTCATATGGATGAAATTATGGGGCTTTGAAATAGTGAAGCTTGTGCCTATTTACACATCATGCCAATAAGTATTAACAGAGCAATCTCATCACAGAAGTGATGTCAGGTTCCATCATCCTAAACAGAGGATGCTTATTCCTCATAATTGAGTTCTGACATAGACTACTCTGGCAAGCTAAATTCCCAAAACATTATGTTCTGAATTTATAATGGAAGATGTCCAAAAGGAGCTATGGGAGATGACACTGGGCCTCTAGATAGGAATGTTCTCAAGAATGTTTCTTTTTCTTGTACTGTGAAGCAACAGATCTGGAACTAATTTTAGTCAGTGTGCGTCCTAATTGACATTGGAAGGATTAGCTCACACTTGTAGGCCACCACTGAATTCCCCCCACCTCAACCCACAAACATATGCAAACTTTCTAAAATGCACATTTACTAGTCTATCTGATAAATCAGAGTCAACTACAAATCCTAATGTGGAAGAATTTGCTGATGCCTAAGACAGACTATGGATAAAGCAATCATGTTTTTGCCTTCCTCCTATCTTCCCCCACCCAACAGTTTTGGGAGAAAACTCAATGTAGGGATAAAGGATCACAGCATGGGATGGATGGACAAGATGAGAAGTTTGGTCAGAAAGCAGTTTCCCTACCCCAAAGAAGTGAGTATTTTAGGGTACTGTAAGTTTAATATTTATTGTTAGTATGATACAGCAGCCAAGAAGGAGAATGGAGGAGGCAGTGTGGTACAATGAAAGAATAATTTTACTCTAGAGTCAGAGGAACAAGTTCAAATTCTGCCATACTTCTGTGATTTTTAGCTTATTCTCTCTGGATCTGAATTTCTTTACCTGAAAAATGGGAAAATGGATAGATTCGATCAGTGTGTTAAACTCAACTAGAAACACCTGCTGGCAGCACACTGAATTAGAAAAGCAGAAATTAACATTATCTATGATGTGCTGCACTTTCATTTCTTTTGTTTAGCATTTTCCAATAGCATTTTAATCTGCTTAAGTGGCACTAAGGAACTTTGCAGGCCGCATGCATCCTGGCTGCATGTTTAACACCTCTATATTCCATCCTGCTATGGTAAATTGGAGCTGTTTGTAAAGCCCTTTAAAAGCCAGAGAAGCTATTGGAGGTTATTGAAGGTGGGAGTGACATGGTTAGACTGGAACTTGAGGAAAATCACATTGGCAAAGTCCATGACTGCAACAATCAGTGATAATTTTCCATCTTTTTTTCTATGGGAACCAGGAAGAAATTCTGGCATTCAACATATGCTTTGAATGTAGTCCCTTCTATTTGCTACTGAACAAGCTGACATTGCTTACATCATAGGTATACAGGCATGAATTCTCCTAAGATTAATGAATACTATTGATGAAGGTAAATTGAGGATAGTATTAGCATTTTGAAATTGAATTTAGGGATATATTTGGGTAATCTTATGGGAAATAGAAGGCTTTAGTTTCATTACTAGCTATCAGATAGAGACAAGTCTCCTGTTTGGGTTCCTAAAATAAAATAAAAGCATTTGAGGAACATTTTGAGTAAAAAGTGGTCTTGTTGGAAATTGTGTAATAAACATTTAATTATGAGCTTTTAACAATTGAATCAGATTCAACAGTTGACAAGTCTAATAAACATTCTTATTCAATTGGAAATAGATTCAAATATCAAAAGATAGAATGAAAATGGTGATCAGGATATAAGAAACCAAGTCTGGAGTCCATGTAGATAGGCAACATCCAGTGCTGGTTATATAAGATCAAACCTTGACCTCTGTATTTTGGTGTGGATTTCCTGGTCATCTAACTTTCCAGTGTTGTTAGAGGAGAAAATGGAGGCAGCAGTAGAAGAAACAAATCTTCATGATCTTATCAGAGTCAGCTGGTCTTCACGCTCTCTCTCTCTCTCTCTCTCTCTCTCTCTCTCTCTCTCTCTCTCTCTCTCTCTCTCTCTCTCTCTCTTTAGTATTAAAACATATTGTGCCTGGACTATTGATGTGGAGAGTATTACTCCTACCTGGCTGGTATGTCAGGATAATATCCTTGCCTCAAATTAGTCTTATAGGTATGAGACCCAGGGGACTATTATGCTTTCTCCACGATGATTGGAGTCCATTTCCAAGGTCTTCAGAAGGAAAAGGCTGATAAAGTTCCAAATAATGATAAAAACTTTCTACCTGATGAAGATTGGGAAGATGCCTTAAATGAGTAGAATGTGGGGGGATCATAAGTTTTTAATCTTGTGGGTGTGTGTGTGAGTTTTGTATGCATCCCTTTTTGGAATAATGGTTTCTTGACTATATTCATAATTGAAGGAGATGCTAAATTTCAGTTAAAGATCAATAAAAAAAGATTCATTTTTTTCCCATACAAGTTCACATAGCTCTTGAAATTTATTCTCAGTTCCTTGAACCCTAGATTCTGTATAAAATAGATCTTGGCCAAAAAAATGAAGGCAAAGGAATTGAGGCAAGGATTGGGTTACTCTTCAGTGGTATTTAGCCCTACATGAGAAGAGCAGCATCGATGAACAACATGAAAAAGCTAAAGAAAGAGCCGGATCAGAGAGTATTTCAAAAAGCTGTCAACACCTTTCCCTGTGCAACCTAGCAACATCAAGGGAGTGTGGTCTATTTCTGAGGCTAATGAAGCAGATTTGTTTCCCCCTTCCACTCCTCCAAAGAATTAGTTTAGGATGTGATGGTAAATGTTTAACAACTGGTTCTCTAGAGCATGATGCATTTTTGAGTTTTGCTACATTATTAAATTTTCTCCATCACTTTCTAAAGACTAGACAATTAAACAAACAATAAATCAGTTCCTGATTGTAATTTTTACTGATTTCGGAGGTATAAATGCTCACACTGAAAATTTAACAATTAACTTTTAGGAGAGCAGTACAAGCTGGCTGAAATAAATCCTTGAATCAGAGAGATATCAGCCTTAAGTGGAATTATGAATTCAGAGCTGAAGGGGATCTTAGAGGTCATCTAATTCAACTTCCTTATTTTTTATGTGGTAAATGACTTGTCCAGGGTCACATAGATAATGAATACTCAGGTCTTTTGAATCCAAATGCAGCTTTCCCCCCACTATATCACAATTCATTGATCCAGGATTCTGACATAATCAGGACAAGAAGTTCACAGTTATCTCATCCCTTCTTATCTCTTTATAAGATTCTGGAGGTAGGTAAAGTTTCTGGAGTTGATAATTTTTGACTAGTCTGGGCATGGTAAAAGAATAAATCTCTGTAGAAGCCCAGCTTTTATGTGAAATGTATTAACATTCCTGAGTTGATATAATTAGAGGAGTTATTAATTGTAAAGGAAGAATGAGTACATGTGTAATAGAGAAAGGTTTGATTATTGGAACTAGGAAAAAATTTATAGAAAGTGAATAGGTCAGAAGAGGCCTCTGAAAGAGAGTTAGTGAAGCAGTAAGTAAATATGAACTTGCTTCACTCTGGCTGTTCACCCTGATTTGAAAGAGAAGTTGAGACTAAGTCTTCGAGCTTTCCTTTTGGTTATATGGCAATGAAGAATGGCTGTAAGAAAAACCAGTTATTCTAACTTTGTCTAGCACTCCTAATCTGAATTGTGAAATTTCTATGTTTATCCTAGGGAGATTTTGGAAGAAAGTATTCAAAGATGCCAAGAGTAAGACAGGACATGTATTGCATATTTGCAAGCAATAGTTTAATTACACGTTCATTCAAGCCCTTAATTTAAAAAAATGATGGATAAAGCAATGCCAAGGGTAGAGCTCTATTCCTAAAATTGTCATTGGTTACTCTTTGGGTCTGATTCATTCCAGCAGCTCCAAAACTCACTCTCTCATCTTGTCCATAAAGATTTAGTGAGGATCTTTACTGAAATTATGGCACTTTACTGTTTGACTCGTCTAAAACTCTGCCCCACAAGTGCAATGGGAATCATCTCAAATGACTCATTTGTGATGAATCAAATTGGCTTGTAGTGATCACCACCTCCTTTTCTAAGTGCTCACAAACCATCCTTTAGTAATACCTTCTAGAATTTTGACAGGAATTGAAGTCAAGCTCTCTGACCTATAGTTTGAAGAGTTCACCTTTTTTTCTTCTTTTTGAAAATCAAGACATTTTCCCATTTCTATTCGTCTAACACATCTCCTGTTAGCTGCTATTTTTTTTTTCAGATATTTGATAGCAGCTCAGCACTCATATAGGAAAGTTCTTTCTATACTCTTGGATGTACTTCATCTGAGCCTGATGACAGTGACCTTTCACCTCACTTATCCCAGGTTTCAAATCCTAGTTAACAATTTTTGTCCTATACTTTCAAGTCTGAAGATTATCCTCTTTGGTTGAGAAAACAAGAAGCAAAATAAGTGGAGTAGTTGTGACTTCTCTTTATTGTATATTATCATTGTCTCATCTATATTTAACAGTAGTCATATCTCTTCTTTAATCTCCCGCTATCTTGAGCATCCTATCCAATTCTTGACAGCCCAAGTTTAGGCTTCCTCTCATATTCCTTACAAGATCATGCCACTTTAAAAAATTATCTTCTGTTACTTAATCTTGCTTCCAGAATTATTCACATAATTTATTCTTTGATTACTTCCCTATGTATTTACTTTATTTAGATACATTTTGAAAGCTAGCTAACTATAAAGATGTTTTATGTGATAGAGGTAAGACAAAAAAAATTGAATTCATGTCCTTCCTCTGACATGTACTGCCTATCTCTTAACCTCTAAGTTCTCTCCAAAACTCAGCAGAAAGTTTCTATATCAATAATATCACAGCGATAAAAAAAAAGCAACAGCAACAATTTTGATTTTTTGTTCCAATAGTATGGACAATAAGAGAAATTACTTAGATTTTGGAAGGTTGCTCATAAGTCATTATTCTGTGGAAACACACCAAAATCCTTTTTAAAAAAAAAAAATTGGAACCCCATTCTTTCCAGTATGTATATATACATATACCTTAATAAATATATACATACACATACATATGCATATTCAATGGAATATACAATTAACAAAATAAAGGCAACTCCTTCCCTGAAATATTTGCCAGAAATTTAACAATTTCTTATGTTCCCATTCATTATGATGTCATATAATTATATAAGGTATTTTTCTGATCACAAGAACATTATGACATGAATGAAAAATTAAGTGAAACCACTGGTCCATTAAATCTTTATTTTGTATCAGAAGGTGTCATCAAGGGATATTCAATGAGTCTATGAGAAACTTCCTAGGAAATATATTTACCATATTTCTAAATTTTCCCTAAGAACTATAATGTATCAATTGCTTATGGTATAGTGAAAAATATCCTGGACTGGATTTCAGAAAAGATCAATTCTAATCCTAATTCTAACATGTGTAAGGCAAATTTGTATGACTTGGGCAAAACACTTTGTTTTCTGGGATTCAATTTTTTTCCATTTGTAAAAGGAGGGGCTTAAAGTAGGTGATAGGGCAGTTAGGTATATGGAGTGCCAAAACTGGAATCAGGAATACTCTTCCTCCTTAGTTCAAATCTAGTCTCAGATACTTACTAGTTGTGTGACCTTGGAAAGGTCACATAACCTTGTAGGCTTCAGTTTCCTTATGTGTAAAATGAACCAGAAAAGGAAATGGCAAAGCATTCCATTATCCCTTCTAAGAAAATCCCAAGAGGATCCATGAAGAGTCAGACATTTATGAAAACAACTGAATACCATTAGAGTAGCTGATATGTAAGATACCTTCAAGCTCTAAACTTTATAACTTGAATTCCCTTTTGAACTTTTGTATAGTTATATCTTTTTTGCCTTTTTTTTTCCTGAGGCAATTGGGGTTAAGTGACTTGCCCAGGGTCATATAGCTAGAAAGTGCTAAGTATCTGAGACCAGATTTAAACTCAGGTCCTCCTGACTTCAGGGCTGGAACTCTATCCACTGCACCACCTAGCTGCTCCTTTTTATACCTTTTGAGGATTAATCATTTCATGTTTATTAATGGTTTTGAAAAATTATATTTATTATTTGTTCTAAATAATGAGTCTTATTCTCATAGGTTGTCTTGTAGCTCTACTGTAGCAGAATTTTGTAGATAAGTCTTTAGCTTTTTTAGGGTAAGTTACACTAACCCAAACTTTTATAATTTTATAAAGTCTTTTTTTTTCCAAAAGCAAGCCCATAATCTTATTATTAATGGGAAAATTTGTTATAGATACCATGATGTTAGTGACTAAGAACTCCCATACCGTAGGGAGAAATTCTGTTTTTTGAGAAATTTTTCTAAAAAAAATGATAGACAGGGTCAGCTAGGTGGCACAGTGGATAGAGCACCGGCCCTGAAGTCAGAAAGACCTGAGTTCAAATCTGGTCTCAGACACATAACATTCCCTAGCTGTGTGACCCTGGGCAAGTCACTTAACCTCAATTGCCTCAGCAAAAAGCAAAAAGCAAAAAAAAAAAAAAATGATAGACATGGAAGAAGAGGAAAGGAGATGTTAGAGAAAGAGGAGGAAGAGAAAGAATAGGAGAAAATTGGGAGAAGAGAGTGAGAGAGAAAGAAAAAAAGGGACAGAGAGAGAGAGAGAGAGAGAGAGAGAGAGAGAATGACTGAATGGTTGTAGAGAATTGATGCTGTGGTTGTTACTTGTCTTTTTGGTTTTGACTGCCATGCATGCTCCTTGATAATATTAAAGGAGATTGAGCCCACCATATATTTCCATAGTATTTTCCCTATTTAAATTGCCCAGTGCAGTAAACATACAATTATTGTGATGCAGCTCACTGAGTTTCCCTCAAATGATACATTCTGCTCCAGCATAGGGCTATTAACATAATAGAAATGTGAATCTGATTTTATTGTTGAACTCAAGGCTACTTTAACAAGTAGATATAGAAATGTTAATATATGCAGCAGAAAGTATTTTAAGTAAATATCTGTCATATACAGTTAAACTTGTGCCTCCTTAGTGTTAATTATGGCACAATCAGAAGAGGATAGGAAGGAAGATATTTACTGCAGGTTGAAAAGCCAAATATTAACTCTAGATCATAGTAAGTCAAATAAAATTGTGATTATATGATATTTTGATTATGTGGAAACATTTTAAAAATAATATATTATTGCTCAACAGAGAAGACTTTTGCTAAAAAAAAAAAGGAGGGGGTAGTGGTGCTGGTAGAAATAATTGGCCATTAAGATGGTCTTTTGGACATGTCAAATACATTCAGGTAGATTCTTTGATATGTGCCCTTTGATGAGATTTCTGTCACTTAATGTTTTCTACAGGATGTTTGTCACATGCCAATCTATTTTGATAGATCCAATCAAGGTCATGAAAGGGAGGGGAGGTTCTTGTAAAAGTACAGGCATCCTGAAGAAAACATGATTTGGTAGAAATCATATCATAGGAAATACATCATACATCAAGAAAAATAATTTGGTGACACATTGAAAATATTATTTGAATATCCAATTAATTCTTCTGCATTTGGAGTAGAAATAGATTTAATTAACAGCTAGAGTAACTTCTACATCTTCATATTACCACACTTTTCACACAAGAACATTTTTCATTTTACTGATGGATGGTGCCTGAGAATACCTAATTCAACATATTAGTTTTCTAAACAAGATAGGGCTATTTACTTATATACATTTGAAACACAATGCATTTGTATATAATAAACAAAATGTACATAATCCTCAAAAGTGAAAAGAAATTTTGAGAGGAAGACATAGAATTGATTTGGTCTAATGACATGGAAAGTCTTTGATTCTTTGCCTATTAATGGTCATTAAATAATAGTTGTTGCTGGTAGTGATGAGAAAGGTTGAGGGCTTTTCCATTCCTAAGACTCTTGGGCTAAGGAACATGGAATGTTCTGAAGGGAGATGGTGATCAATGTGATGATGTAATGGTGATGATGTGAATTTCTTAGCATGCACTCCTGATCTATCCCCAAAGGTACTTTGATGCTTCAGGTAGGCAGGCTGTTTTGTGGTATATAGTTGGTAGTTCCTTTGCACACAGTAAACACCTAATAAATGCTTTTCATTAATTCATATCTTGATAGATTTGTTCTCATCAATGTAGTCATTCCCTTCATGTGAGAAAATCATAATCTATAGTTTGCAACTGTTGTTCATGTTCTTCCATAACTTTTAACTTCTCGCTTTGTATCTATTCCATGTGTTACTTTTACCGTTAGAACATAAGCTCCTTCAAGGAAAGTATTGTTTTGTTTTTGTCTTTACACTCGCCTCACTTGGTTTAAAATCAGCTCATAATGCATGTTGGTTGACCAACCAATCTTAAAATTTTATACTTATTTTCCTCTTTCTTCAAAATCTTAATGGAAATGATCCATAAAAACAGTGATGGTGGTACAGCTTCTAGGAGAACTATAGCAGTGATCCTGAGCCCCCCAGACCTTAGGAGTGTTATTGTTCTAATATGTTTGTCAATGATCCTAAAGTCTCCTGATTTAGGAATACTATGGTATAGTCCTAGAAACTTTGCAGACTGTCAGATAACAATCTATTATTCTGTGATAACAGAGTTTCTGAGACAAATGGTGAGATGCATACCAGATTATTTCTCCATTCTACCTCTGTACCATAAAATTAGCATATCAGTGACATGAAGAACCAGATCTCTCAGTCTTTTCCTATAAATTTGTCTTCTTCTTTGCTAAAACCTTTTGGAACTTAGCCCACTCCAACTGATGTTAAAATTACAACAAACTTTGCCCCTTGACTTGGAGATGGGTTCAAGCCTGCAAATTCTTTTGAGACACCTCACACCCCAACCTTCTGGGCTCTCCTTTTGAACCTCAACAGTTGGAGATGGAAACAGGTAGGGTTTTTAGACCAATGTTATTTTACATTAATGAGGGATCAAAGATAGAGGCTGGGCAGTTCAAGAAGATTTAATTTCAAATCTAGCTTTTGACACATACCAGCTACAATCTTCTAAACAAGCCAATTATCCTCCAAGTGCCCCTGGGCTACCCTCTAAGAGTAAAATAAAGAGCAAGTACAGATCAGCAGCATAGAAAAAGTTCTTCACCAAGATTTCCCTTTATTAATAAAATCACAGACCTACTTAATCTTTCATTTTTTTTTCTACATCAGATCATTTTGTACACCACTGGTTGGGAGAATATGAAGAAAGAGATGGATTATGGAAGAAAAATTCAGGGTGTATAACAAGGTAAACACCATTGAAATATTTTTCTGAGGTGCAGAATGGTCTTCCAAGAGAAATTACTGCAACAGCAATAATAATAGGTAATATTCATATTATACTTTAATGTTTGCAAAGTATTTTATGTATATTATCTCACTTGATTTTAGTGATTAATAGCAAAGCTTGAGAGCTCTCAAAGAAAAGCCCTTGAAAACCTCAGACACAGAAGAAAACTGGTATCCTAATAAGGCTTCTTTGTCACTTTATGTCTGAGTTTACACAGCAAAGTGGAAATAGGAGATGACTATTTGGAATAATTTAAGTCTTTAAAATTGCTCTTGAGGAAGGAGTGGGATGTTTCCTTATTGGCCAGGGTTATACAGATTGACTGTCTACATTGATCAAATTCACCAGATGACTACTCAGCTTTAACATCCATTTTCCTATTAAGTTAAAACTTTAAGGTTGACAAGGTCAGTAGAATCATCTACTCAGGGTAGGACCTATGAAGATGGGGAAGGGATGAGCTCTTTTCTTTCTAAGTTGGAACTGGAGGATTGGATATTTAGAATATAAGCAACTTCATAGTTTTGGGGAACAACCCAATAGTGAATAGCATTCAGTGACCAAAATAGTGAATTTGAACATATTCCAGTGATCATTCACAAGTTCAGGTTAAACAGATACTATAGCAAACAACTCTATAACTCTTTGGAGTCTACTTCTGAAACAGATACCATTTCAAGGATGTAAAAATCCAATAGAAATGGATGCTTGACTTAGAAAACCACAAAGTAACATTATCTATATTATATTATATTTTTATTTGTTTTATCAAACATTTCCCAATTACAGAAATTTTTGGTTCTGTCAATATGAAGGAGGTTTATGGGTGGCTTGGGTAGATCATGAATTTGGCACTTCTGAGTTTAATTCACTTGTTCTCATATGCAAGGGGAATGGATAATTATGGTAGTTCCATAATAGGCCCTCTATCTTCAGACAATTTGATTCCACAAATATCTATTAAGTACTACACAAAGGGACATGAATGCAACCCTGTCTATAGGTACTTTATGCTATTAGATTTGTAGTAGTGGTATGGGTGGATGGGTGAGTGAGAGGAGATAATTGGGGGGGGATGTATGTAAATACAGTTTTTATACAGGTAAGTAAATGAGAAATATTTTGAGAAGGGAGAGAATAGCTGGAATGAGCAAAAAAGGCTTCAACAGAGGAAGTAATATTGTAGGTGAACTCTAAAAAAGCTAAAGTATCTTAGAATAGGATTAGGAGGGAGTTCATTTGAGGTATAAAGAAGGGGAGAAGAACAAATACTGATTACTCTGTGCCAGGGTAAGTGCTTCACAAATATCTTATTTGATCTTCAGAACAATCCTGGGAAATAGGTACTATTGTTATTCCCATTTTACAGATGCAGAAACTGAAGTAAATAGGGTTTTAAGTGCCTTGCTAAGAGTCACCTAAGCCCTGTGTTATATATGCAATGTTTCCTTACTGCATGGAGGATAGTCTGGGAAAAGGCATAAGAATTAACAAAGAATTTGGTGTGCCTTTAAGTAGGTTAATTTGGATAAAATATACAGTTTGTGGAAAGTAGTCATGTAAAATAAATCAGAAAATATAATATATAGGCCAGTGAGGAAGGTCTAAGTGTTAGGCTAAGGGGTTTGCATTTTATCTTAGAAGCAATAGGTAGCTGTTCAAGATTTTTTGAGCAGCAAAGTGATCAGGTCTGATTTGGGCCTTAGGAACAATTTTTTCAGCCATGGCGTGGATTATGGACTTGAGAGGACAGAGACCAGAAGTAGGGAGACCAGTTAAGAGTCTTTTAGAATATTCCAATCAAAAGGTGATGGGGGACCTAAATTAAAGTGGCATTGCATGGATGGTGATAAGGGGACAGTTACAAGAGATATTACATAAAAAGAACACATACAATTTAACAATTGATTTGATTTTTTTCATTAAACAAGCATTTATTAAGTGCCAACTATACACAGGGCATAGTAGGGATATAAAGCCATCAACTGACCCTGCCCTCAAAGAGATAACATTCTACTTTGGGGAATGATAACATGTACTTAGGTAAATGAATATATAATATAATATACAAAGTAATTTTTGGGTTGGACAGGGGCAATAGAAATGGATATGGAAAAAGGAGAGGGAAGAGAAAAAATATTTTGAGATGAAGCATCTGCATGAAGTCTTTCCTCACCCATTAATAGAAGTGGTAAATCCATAGGAAATATTGTACATATTTCAATATTAATATCTATCTATCTATATGTATAAGATAGATATAGAATTTTTGCTGACTTTTTCTATTTTTTTCTTTTCTTTTGAAAAATATTTTTTATTATATAGGATGGAGTCCTGTGAGAAATGCAATGAAAACTTTAGGCAATTTTTTTTAAAGTATGAAGGAGAAGGAGACTGGACTATGATTTGAGAATTGATTCTAGATGAAATTTGAGTAAATACTGACTTTAATTACACATCAACTCAAATACATGAGTGATATGTTCCTATTTTGGCTACTCACCTATGCATTTTTACTACTAAAATAACAGTTATTCCTTGAAAGACTAGCCTCTTGGGTCTCAAACTAATGCTAAGAAGAATGATCCCTATATTTTTATGTGACAAGATTCAGGAAATTTCTAAAGCTAACGTTCTTTTATGAGAAAGGACATGGCCCAGTGATAGAAAACATAGGTTTAAGACCTGCCTTTAATCCATAGTGACTTGTGTGCCTGTGGGCAAATCAAACTTTCAGTGTCCCAGGAAACTCTCTAAAATATGAGTTATATGGAGCTGATGCAAATCTATGAGTATCATAGATTTTTTTTTCTTAACTACTGATGCAAAAATTACATTTTAGACTTTTAAAAGGACTATAGGAGGGGCAGCTAGATGGCGTAGTGGATAGAGCACCAGCCCTGAAGTCAGGAGGACCTGTGTTCAAATCTGGTCTCAGACACTTAACATTCCCTAGCTGTGTGACCCTGGGCAAGTCACTTAACTTCAATTGCCTCAGCAAAAAAAAAAAAAAAAAAAAAAAGGACTATAGGATTGTGTCATTCTGAACTTTTTTTTGCATGTGTCTGTTGTTTTCTTAGACTTGTGGAATTTTTTTTTTTTTTTTTTTTTTTTTTAGGTAGGGAACTTCCTTGTGAGAAAAGGCCTTCCACCAATGCAATACCAGTTCTGGAAGAAAAAAAATCAGCAGCAACAAAAAAAAAATCTTCACAGAGACATATTCCTTTTTTTCCCCCTTTCCCTGCCCTCTCTGCCCCCAACCCTGAAAGATAGTTTCTGGATTGGGACTGAGTTAATTACAAAGAATCACAGGATATAAGAGCCCACCTTCCATTAGGATGTAAACTCTTTGAGGGCATCTGGTCTTCTCCTGGCATTTAACCCAGTCCTTGGATACTTGTTAACTGACTAATATATCTGAACAAGAAGCCCTTCTGTAAGTAGACAGTTAGCCTCTGCTTAAAGGTTCCTAGTGACAAATAAACTCCAACTACTTCCATTTTTGGACAACTCTGATTATGTGGAAGTTTTTTCTTACTCTGATTTGAAATCTGACTTTTACTTCATCGCTTACTTTTAGTTCTTCCCTCTAGGGCTAAGCAAAACAAATTTAATCCTTCTTTAATAAGAAAATTCTTCAAATCCTTGAAGACCATATCAGGTCTCCACTAACTCTTTTTTTTTCAGGCTAACCACCCTCAGTTTCTTCTAGTTAATCTTTAGGTTCTCTTCACCCTCTGTGAGATGTGCCTCAGGTTGTCAATGTTCTTTCTAAAATTTGGCACCTCAGAAATGGACATAATACTCTGTGATCTAACCAGATCAGAAAACATCAGGATCATTTCAGCTACTTACTTACTTTATTTATTTAAAACACAGAAGAATATTAGCCTAAATGACAATTTTTGAGAATTGACATATTGAGGTACAGTTTTCTATGTAGCCCCAGAACAGTGTGTTCAAATTTGCTATGAGGTTGGTAGACCCTTTAATGAAGAAAGGTGCCTTTGTTGAGTTTAAAATATTTCATTTAGAAACAAAGTTCCAAGTGTCAGGCTGTAATCTAGAAGTGATTACTCATAGGAATAAAACACGATAAGTGGGTATTTGAATGAATGATCACAGCTGTGTTTTTATTAAAGAAATTCAACGAGAACAATTTTAATGCAGCCTTATGGTTGAAAATCTTAAGGCATATAACTCAGGCAATTCCAAGTTATGGCTCCCCTGGCAACTGTCACTCCGTGACATCATATTTTTATAATGAGATATAAAAATGCACACTCTTGTGTACTCCATAGCTACTTCATGTGCCCAGGGAACAAGAGTTAGGGTGAAAGTGGGAGTCATCTTCTTGAAATCTGTGTTTTAAAATTCTCAACTACAATATCACATCCATGCTGCTTTCTCTTTCTCTGATTTTATTTTCTGTAATTAACATAATTTAACATAATTTCTAATGGCATTATAGATGTTGAAAGTGCTATAAAGTGTCTAGTCAGTTCCCTCTCCTATTCCATTTGCCCCATTAATTTCTCCTAATCTCCAGGAAGATCTTCCCTAACTCGTAAACTCTTTGGTGTTTACACTTTGTCCAGGTCTCACTCATTTTATGAGTTTCTCCTTTAGTGGCTGCAAAATAGTTTTATCACCTCAAGTGGCAACATACTTACAGTGGATTAGCCCACAGACAATCATTGGAATCATCCCTTTTCTTTATGATTCTGTCTGTCTCCCTACCTCTCCATCACTGCCAGTTATTGTGCTAGAAATTGGCATCAGCACAGGATGTGGGTGACACATGCGAATGATCTCCTTTCTCAGATGAGATTTAATTCAATTCTGTTCTTGGTATTCTTTGGAAAGAAGTTTCTGGGAAAAGGGGGAGAGGGAAGCAGTAAACGAATGTGGGGAACTGAACTTCTTATCCTCCACAATCTCTATCCTGATGGCTCTAGAGCATTCTATCCTTTTATCCAACATATAAATCAAGTGAAACTTTAATTCTAAACTTCTTTGCTGTGCAACATAACACCATAAGCTGACCTAAATAACTGCTCTGTGTTAAGGATAGAATGCTAAAATAAAAAGTGTTTTGGAAAAGTGGGTGATGAATTGGAAATATGGGTGGAGTGCATAACTTGGCAAGACAGCATTTTTAAAAATTATTATTTGTCTTCATGGACAAAAGTCTTTCACATACTAAAATGTCCTCATTTGTGAGTAATAAAATATAGCTCGTTTCACCTCCTAAGGTTAGGCAGACCCATAAGCCATTATTTTAGAGCAGATTTCTCATCTTTAATTGTACTTTGCATTAGTACATTTTTGTAAAGGTTTCCCGTACAACATGGCATCATGTACAATATGTCCAGATTCCTGAAACAGATCTCTCCAAACAGCAACTTTGGAAGGGAGAACACAAAAAATGCCATCCCTGTCCAAAATACTTCAGTAGAAGAATTTTGCTACAGATCTTCAGCAGGAGAGATTTTGATCCCTAGAGCATGTCTGTTTTGGCAAGTAAGTAAAAAAATATCTCAAATAAGAATTGTCTGCAGATCAGGACAAAATACTGAGCTTGCTTTTGAATCAGCACAGTTTTTATGGATTTCTCCAGTTTTGAGTGTCCTTTTGAAGAAGAGACTGGCAATGGCCTGGTTCTTTGCTCACCCCTGGCAGTCTGGAAGATGGTAGTGAGGTTTATAGAAGGAATTCTGTCCAATTCAATTCAAGAAATAGTTAATAATCTGTATAAAAATTTGTACTAGGCTGTCAGCATATAAAGGCCAGAGGAAAGGATTTTGTTTCTAAGATCAGGGAAATCGCATTCCACACGGGGGTTGATACAACATATACAACAATAAGCACATCCTAAATAATAGGAAAAATGTCTTAAAATTTGACTAGCCAAATTTTTGAAAAATTTGAAAGCCAATATGGTCTTGGGTAGTAATAATAAGAATAACATTTATATAGCCCTTTGAGGTTCACAAAATTCTTTGAAAATATTATTTCATTTTGACCAGCAAGATGATTTCAGAGAGGCCTGGAGAGACTTACATGAACTGATGCTGAGTGAAATGAGCAGAACCAGGAGATCATTATACACGGCAACAACAGTACTATATGACGATCAATTCTGATGGACATGGCTCTCTTCAAAAATGAAATGTTTCAAACCACCTCCAATTGTTCACTGAAGAAAGCCATATACACCCAGAGAGAGGGATGCGAAATGTGGACCACAACATAACATTCTCATACTCCTTGATTGATGTTTGCTTACATTGTGTTTCCTTTATCTGATATATCGTTTGTGTAGATAAGATTTTTCTTGCACAACAATGATAAGTTTGGAAATATGTATACATATATTCGATTTGCCAATATTTTAACATAATTAACATGTAGTGGATATCCTGCCATCTAGGGGAGGGGTGGGGAGTTGGGGGGAAAAATTTGTAACGGAAAGCTATGTAAGGGTTATTGTTGAAGAATTACCCACACATATGTTATGCAAATAAAATAAAAATTAAAAAAAAGAAAAAGAAAAAAAAAGAAAATAAAAAAAAGAAAATATTATTTCATTTTATTCTCACAACTCTGAGAGAAAAGCATTATTATCCCCATTTCACAGGTGAGAGAACTTGAAGCAATCAGAAGTAAAAACAATAACAATAATAGCTAATATTTATATAGAACCTACTATGTGTCAGGTATTGTGCTAAGTTCTTTACAATTACTATCTCATTCTATCCTTACGACAAGGTAGGTATTAGCATCATTCCCATTTCACAGATGAAAAAATTGAAAAAGAAAAAATTGAAAAAAAGAATAAAACTTTTAAAATTATAGCTAATAAATGTGTGACCCATACTATGTGCCAGGAACTGTGCTAAGGATTTTATAATTACCATCTCATTTGATTTTCACAACAATCCTGGGAAGTAGATGATTATTATTATTCTCATTTTACAGATAAGGAAACTCAGGCAATCAGAGGTTAAATTACATGCCTAGAGTCACACAGCTAGTACTGTTTGTGACCAGATTTGAACTCAAGCTTTCCTAACCCCAGGTCCATCTAGCTGTTTCTTTAAGTTTACAATTTTGTAGAAATAGAAAATACTCATGAAATGGTTTTAAGAAAATCACACAGCTACAAAAATTATAACAAATAATAAAAATGTTATTATGATTCCCAAATTAGCTGTGCAAATAGTGAAGGGGGACATGGTAAGTGTGCAAATAAAAATCAACTTAAACTGTTTTCCCCAAATTGCATTTTACATCCTGCCATTTTGTCTTTGCAATGGTGGTCTCCCCCCCTCCATGAATATAATCCCTTAGCATTACTGCCTCTTAAATTAGCTACTATCATTTAAAGCATAACTCTGGCTTCATCTCCTTTATTAAGGCCTTTATTGACATTGCTTATTCCTATTAAGTACTGCTTTTGATATATATCATATTTGGTGCACTTTTCATATTTCCACATCCAAATATAAGGGCTTTGAAGGCAATGCCTGTTTCATTTTTGTGTATGTACTCCAGCACCTAATCAATTGTTTGAATATAGCAGGAGTTTGGCAAACGTTCATGAAATGTAATCAAATTAAATTGAGATTGGAGATGTGAATCTCTCGATTTACTATGTTTTTGAGATAAAAGTTTTAAATTTTTAAAAATATATTTTCATTTCTAAATATGCTCTTTCCCCATATATCATAGCCACATGTGCCCTGAGGTGGGAAAATTTATCCTCCATTACTATAAAGTTTTCAGTCCTGTGGTCTGGCATATTTATGCAGCCACAGTGACCCACAGAGCATCATATCCCTGAGTCATACACCTAACTCCAGGATTCCTTCTCAGCTTGTAAGCTCCTTAAGAGCAAGACTGACTTGCTTCTTTTTATATCCTTAGCATTTAGCACAGTGCCTGACATATAGCAGGTGCTTTGATCAGTCATGTCTGACTCTGTGATCTCAGGCAAAGATACTGGAATGGTTTGCTGTTTTCTTGTCCTGCTAATTTTACAAATGAGGAAACAAATGAGGCAAGCAGGATTAAATGACTTGTCCAAACTCACACAGCTAGTAAGTGTCTGAAGCCAGATTTGAACTCATGGAAATGAGTCTTCCTGACTCCAGGCCTGGCACTTTATCTGTTGTACCACCAAGTTGCACCTTAGCAGGTGCTTACTAAATATTGATTGATTGATAGGTTGAACTTCAGTGCTAGTTTTCCCTACATAGAATGAGAAATCGAAGGAATATATTTAATTTCTTACAGGGAAACAGATAAAGCTTTAATTACAACCAGAGGAGGAAGCATTTGGGGCATGTAGGAGGCCCATGTGATGGAGTTTGCTGATTGAGGCTTAGGTCACAAGCCTTCTTATTCTGTTCTCACTAAATACCTGCTTTCAACCCCTGTCTGGTGAGAGCTTAAATTTCTAAGTGCTCAGTGACAAGCTGTGAGGATCAAATGAGAACATGTATATGAAAGAGCTTTGAAGGCGATGATGTGCCAGACAAAAGCTAGGTACTTTCATCATGGGGCCGTGTTCCTATTTCCTAGGGCCTTGTATCCTAGGAACTCACTGCCCTTTTCTTGCCCTTAAAAATCAGGCTTGAAAGACAAAGTAGAGGAAGAAATACATAGGCTAAGGCTGCTAGCTCATTTCAATTTAAACAACAAGGAGCTACAATCAGATCCCTATTAGTGCCAATAATGAATCCCCTGAAATGGTCAATGGTCGCATTATTTAAATTCTCACTGTGTATTTCTATTTGGTTGGAACTAATTATCTTATTTTACACAATTACAACTTTGAATAATCCAAATTCAAATACTTGCTGACCACTGACCAGTCTGGAGGATTCATTATTTCTATTAATTGGGACCTATCTATATTACAGCTCCAAGGCCTGCTGATCTTGACTACCTCTCCTGGACCATTATTTCAGGAAAATTCTAGACAACAAACTTCACCCCCTTTTTCTAACAATCTTCTCTATAGACTTAACAATCCTTTGTCTCAGAGTGAGAATACCTTTCCCTTTTTCTTTCCCTAGGCCTGAAACCATGAAAGATAATCAAATCAATTGTCATTGTCCCTGGATGGGTTGTATCAGTTTCCTGCCCTAGTGCTACTCACAGGCTGGATAATTTTCCAAAGTGCCCCTCCCTGGCTACCACTCCTCTCTGTGTCATCTTCTCCATTATAATGGAAGCCATTTGAGAGCAGGGACTATGCTTTTTTAATTTGGTGCTTAATAAATGTTTGTTCATTAAATCATTCATACTCAATGGCAGTGACTTTGAAACATTTCCAGCTTAGAGGCAAACTACCTTTAGAAAATCTCTCTGTTCCTCTTCAATTGACTCTCCAAAGCCAGACAAACTCATTCAGAAATATCTAAAACAGCTTTATGGATTCCACAAGGCAACGAACATGAAAACTCTAACTCATCCTGAGGCACTTATAGGACTAAGCACAAGAGTTCCTTTTATGAAGCAGTTGTTGTCACCCCTAACTCTACATTTCTTGTAGTGGTATCAGGAAGACATTTTAAAGATAAAAAAGAAATTGATGCAGTGTGGACAGACCACTGGACTTGATTCATAGCGATTTGTGTTCAAAAATAATCTCAGACACTTACTAGCTGTATGAATGGATAACTCATTACAATAATCTAAGAGCTGGATAATACTGCTACTTACCTCACAGGATTGTTGTGAGAATTAAATGAGATAACACATTTAAGTCACTAGAGGGCGATTTTGTAAAATGCTATTGTGTGGCATGAAATTTAAACTAATTACCCCAGACTGAGCCCCAGAATAAATTCCTGGGAAGAACATCATCTCCAAATTCAGGAAGGAAAAGAACCCTGGAACATTTGTTTTGGAGTCAAAAGATCTGAGTTCAAATCCTATTTTTACCACTTTTTTTTTTTTTAAGTTTGTCTAAGTAATTTTTCCTCTCTGGACCTCAGTTTCTTCATTTAGTTTTAGATCTAAGCAGATATATTTATCCATGTCTCCTTGACAAGAACCACTAATCTCATCTGGGATTAAGGTGAAAGAAAGTAGACGGAAATAAAGAGAGAGTGGAGGATTAGAATATTTTTTTTAAAAGCTGCTATTATGTGCCTGCTGCCACTGATATATAGGAACATTTAACATATTAAAATTCATCTGTAAACAGGTGATTAAGGATCTGTTAAAGATGTGAAATCCTGAAATTAATATGCAAGATAAAGCACTCCATAATGAGTTGTCAATAGAGTACACCCCAAAGAAGAAAGACTTCTGACTATCAGAGGATGCCAGCTAAAGAATTATTTTGGCTGAACTGAATAAAGAAGCAACATTTAGGGGTGTTAAATATTAAATTTGGAAATGACAAAAACAATAGAAGGAATTAAAATCTATAGCTAAGAGAATTACAATCCAGAGGGAGAATTTAAGAACTTCCCTCTCCTTTTGAAAGCTCTGTCAGTCACTGATATCGAACCTTCATGAGGCTGTTAATCACATTTAGGAAATTTACATGCTGTTAACTGCATATGAAACTCACTTAAATCTGGAAGATTTATTGTCCTGGATTGGTCTTACCTCATTTACTCTATCTATTTGTAATACAAATTCATTCTAACATGAATGCACAGTGAGATCTAGGACCTGAAAATAACCTCTTAGTATGAATGACTGCTCTGATGTGATTCTGAGGCTATTTCAAGAGGTGTAATTCAGCAGTTTCCAATTGCAATATACTGTAAATCAATAAAACAGGCAGTGTATTCTACAGTTGGGTGTAGGCACGTGAAAATGGTGATGTAATATAAATATGTCTAAGAAATCAAAACTTTACATCAGCTTTTTTGTTGTTGTTTTGAATCCAAAGGTAAGTCTAACCAGTATTTTCAATGTATTTTAAAATGGAAAGGGGTGGCAGACGACTACCTCCCTGAGTCCCCTTCTTTTAGAGATGAGAAACAGGTCCAGAGTGATTATTTCCAAACAACTAGTTCAAAGTTTCAGAATTAGTTTGCATCAGAGGTGAGATCTTAACCCAAGTCTTGTTTCATCACATGATATAGAAAGGGAAAATAAGAGCCAGGATTTTAATTAGCCCAAAGTCCTATAGCTAGTGCTAAACTTTGTAGTGACTAAACTCTCAGCATCCTAATTGCAAAATTTCTATTTTGTCCATTATTCCTTTCTTTAGCTCCCAAGTCTACCTTGCTGTTGAGTTGTTTTTCAGTTGTGTCCAACTCTTCATGATCATATTTGGGGTTTTGTTGGCAAAGATACTAGCATGTTTTGCCATTTTCTTCTCTAGATTATTTTATTCATGAGGAAACTGAGGCAAACAGGGTTAAGTGTCTTACTCAGAGTCACACAGCCAGTAAGTGTCCGAGACCAGATTTGAACTCAGGAAGAGAGATCCCTTTGTCTCCAGGCTGTGTACTCTATTCACTGTGCCATATAGCTTATGTTGCCTTTGCTTGAGTCTATCTTGGCTTAGGTTAAAAAATAAAAAAAAAAAAAAAACCTCAAAAAACAAACAATAACTTTTGTTATAGATGAAGTCTGCATTTCTAATATATTTAGGTAGGGTTATGTCAGCAGTAAAAATAGTGTTATTTTGTAAATTTTTTTTTTAGTAAATTATACAGATGTGATAACCAGAGATCACCAAGAAACACCTTTAAATAAAGCAAAGAGGTCTCTTTTACGATACTCAAAGTTCACCAACACAGGATCCCAAGTGAATAGATTGAGATCTGGGGCTTTAAAGAGCAATCAGTTTTCGTCCTTCATTTATTTCACACTGGAGAAAACTGAGGCAGAGAAAGGTTAAGGACCCCTAAATTGGTATCAAAAGTGGACTTATGGATGACATCTTTCCTGGCTTTGGTTGTATAATATAATATATCTCTAATACTTTCCATAATCCCAAAATAAAGAATTAGCCAGACAGAGAAGGGATACAGTGAAGAAATATGGAAATTCAAAACAAATGGTTCCAAAAAGGTAATTTTAAGTTTGGGGGCCAGCCAGAGTTATATGATCTCAAGGAGCTGAGTATTTATTGCCTTGTTCTTTTTGGGGGCCAACTAGCAGAGGAAATCTGCCTTTTGAGGGTTCCATGTAATCAGAAATAATGCCTTCTTTTCTGTATCTCAGTGTCCTAAAACCATTGGCACTATTGGAATAGCCTGTTGGGGTTATGTCTGTCTCCTGTCTCTCCCCACTCTAATCAACTCCATCCAGCTGCCAAAATGATTTTCCTTTTGTAAAAAAAAATAGTTTATTCTGAAATTAAGAAATAAAACAAGCATTTCTATAACATAATAGAAGAGGGAAATATCATCACATTAAAACTGCAAATCTATTATTTACAATTTGCCATTCTTTTTAAATATACCATAAAGTTATTGTGTAACTTTTTGTTCTTTTGTTTTTCCCTCTCCTCTACCCTAGAGATGGCTACTATTAGACACAAATATGTATATATGTAAAAACCATTCAATACATACTTCTATTTACAAGCAAATGTCTAATGATGTCATTCTGCTATTCAGCTACTCAAAAAACTCCAGTTATACCCTATTACGTCATGGATCAAATATGAAATCCTCTTTTTGGCATGCAAAAGCCCTCATTTCTAGCCTTTTCTACCCATCTCCTATTTTTCCAAACTTATTACACCTTACTTCCCACTATGTACTCTTTGATGCTTTTTGACGTTTGGTCTCTTTGGTCTTTGTAGGATATTTGATCCTTTTTTCTTTCAATACTTATGATAAGCCTAAGCAAAAAGACTATCAGAAATATAATTATAAATTATGAATTAATTATTGTTACAGAAGAAAAATAGGTAGAGGAATTGTATGAAAAAATTGAAATGAGCATCCAAACTAAATCAAAGTATGTTTTGATACTTAAGTAGAACACTGGGGAGAAGAGCAAAATGCATATTGGAAAGAATGGCTAAGATCTGTGAAATTGGAGGAAGAGAAGGTTTTTAGACAATTTTATAAACATTACAGCTCTGTATCACAAAAAAATTAATTCAAAAATTAATCAAAAACATTTATTAAATGTTTATATGTCACATATTATATTAGGTTCTAAGATGCAAAGACAAAAATAAAGTAACTATTGTTCTCATAAAGCTTATAATCTCTTGGGAAGGGACACACATACACATATGTGTATATGTGTATGCATGTATTTAAATACACACATGTATACATAAATTTTATACAGCCATGCATGACACACATGAAAATGCTTATATATGTATATGTGTACACATGTGCAAGATGATCCAAAAGTATGGGTGACATTTTGAGTTTATTAGTCTATACATATATGTGCATGTGTATATAGTATGTACATATATGTATATGTGCACATTCATGGAAAAAGAAAGGCATACCAGGGGCATCAGGAAAGACCTCATGGAGGAAATAACACTTGAACTCAGCTTTGAAAGAAGTTAGGAATTATATGTAAGAGGCAGAGATAATATCAGATTATATTCCAGTCATCTGAGAGAGCAAAAGCAAAGACAAGCAATAGAATGACATATAAGAGGAGGAGCAAGAAGGACAACTTGATTGTGAATGAAATGGAACTTTACATAATAAGCCTGGGCAAGTAGATTAGAACCAAATTGTTAAAGGCTTTAAATGACCAAAAAAAAAAAAAAGCATTTGTTTTTGATTCTGTAAGTAATAGGAGCCACAGGAGTTTATTGATCAAGGGAATAATATGCTTAGGTTTACTATAGTGATATTATTTTGACAGCTGTGTGAAGGATGTATTGGAAAGGCAGTTAGAAAGGGCTAGCCATAGATGTAATATAAAACATCACAAAAATGAGATTGATTGTATCTTAAGAGCCAGGAAGCAGTTGACTCCTTATGGTTTTATGGCAAATCAACTGTTTGCACAGTTATTCCATCAATTAATTAGAACAAAAGTTTAAAAAGTCAACATCAACTTAGAAGGAAAGATAATTATAGGAAGAATACATGAGTATACAACTCTAATACCTTCAATCTGACTAGTTGAAATGAACCTTGATGCAGAAAATGGGAAATGAAAAAAAAAGATACAACAAGTATGGACCTTGATCATCAGTATATATATATTTTTTTTGCTAGAGCTTCACTGATTTACAAAACACTTTCCACACAAATAAAATCAGACCTAATCAATTGGAAAAATATTAAGTGCTCATGGGTAGGCAGAGCAAACATAATAAAAATGACAATACTACCCAAACTAATTTATTTATTTAGTGCCATACCAATCAAACTCCCAAGAAATTATTTTACAGATCTAGAAAAAATAGTAGCAAAGTTCATTTGGAAGAACAAAAGGTCAAGGATTTCAAGGGGATTAATGAAATAAAAGGCAGATGAAGGTGGCCTTGCTGTACCAGATTTAAAACTATATTATAAAGCAGCGGTCATCAAAACCGTTTGGTACTGGCTAAGAAATAGAGCAGTCGATCAGTGGCACAGGATAGGTTATCAGGACAACCTAGGCATTAACCTTAACAATCTAGTGTTCGATAAACCCAAAGACCCCAGCTTTTGGGATAAATACTCTCTATTTGGCAAAAACTGCTGGGAAAATTGGAAACTAGTGTGGAAGAAATTAGGGCTTGACCCATACCTAACACCACATACCAAGATAAGATCTAAATGGGTTTATGATCTAGATATAAAGAGGGACTTTGTAACTAAGTTAGAGGAACGTAATATAGTTTACCTCTCAGACCTGTGGAGATGGAATAAATTTATGTCCAAAGAAGACCTGGAACTCCTAATTGAACACCAGATGGATAATTTTGATTATATTAAGTTAAAAAGTTTCTGTACAAATAAAACTAATGCAGACAAGATTAGGGGGGAAGCATCAAATTGGGAAATCATCTTTACATTTAATGGTTCTGATAAAGGCCTCATTTCTAAAATATATAGAGAATTGTCTCATGTATATAAGAATTCAAGCCACTCTTCAATAGATAAGTGGTCAAGGGATATGAACAATTTTCAGATGATGAAATTAAAACCATCTCTAGTCATATGAAAAGTTGCTCCAAATCACTATTGATCAGAGAAATGCAAATTAAGACAACTCTGAGATACCACTACACACCTGTCAGATTGGCTAAAATGACAGGAAAAGATAACGATGAATGTTGGAGGGGATGTGGGAAAACTGGAACACTAATACATTGTTGGTGGAACTGTAAACGGATCCAGCCATTCTGGAGAGCAATTTGGAGCTATGCTCAAAAAGTTATCAAACTGTGCATACCCTTTGACCCAGCAGTGTTTCTACTGGGCCTATATCCCAAAGAGATCTTAGAGGAGGGAAAGGGCCCCACATGTGCAAGAATGTTTGTGGCAGCCCTTTTTGTAGTGGCTAGAAATTGGAAACTGAAGGGATGTCCTTCAATTGGAGAGTGGCTGAATAAATTATGGTATATGAATGTTATGGAATATTATTGCTCTGTAAGAAAACGACCAGCAGGACGATTTCAGAGAGGCCTGGAGGGACTTGTATGAACTGATGCTGAGTGAAACGATCAGAACCAGGATATCATCATACACAGCAACAACAGTATTACATGATGATCAATTCTGATGGACATGACTCTCTGCAACAAAGAATTGTCTCAAACCAGTTCCAATTGTTCACTGAAGAAAACCATATACACCCAGAGAGAGGGATATGAAATATGGACCACAATGTAACATTTTCATGATCTCTATTGACATTTGCTTGCATTGTGTTGCCTTTCTCTGATTTTCTTTTTTTCTTGTAGATAGGATTTTTCTTGCATAACTTCTCAAGCATTTCAACATTATTAACATGTAGTGGACTTCCTGCCATCTAGGGGAGGGGAGGGGACTGGGGGTAAAATTTGTAATGGAAAGCTTTGTAAAGATCAACGCTGGGGAACTACCCATACATATGTTATACGAATAAAAAGCTTTAATAATAAAAAAAACTAAAAAAGAAGCCATCAAATGACAGAAATTACTTTAGTCATGAAACACTTGATATTTTTGCTTAAAGAGAGAGATGTGACACGTAAAGGCATCATAGTTCAGAACACAAATTTATTTGTAAATCATTATAAATAATATTTATATATTATGTATATTGTATATATTTATATTTGATTATTATTATTATTATATTATTGAGTTTCCAACTATGGGCCCACAGAACTGGAGGTCCATGAATAGATTTTAAAGGGTCAAATTAGATGTGAAGAAAATATCTTTGTTTTTGTATAATTAGTTTTCTTTGTTATCCTATGTATTTTAATCTGCATTTGAAAATATACTGAGAAAGGGTACCTAGGTTTCATCAGATAGCCAAATAGTCCATGACACTTAACAGGTTACAATCTCCTGCTCTCATTATATTAATAATGAAAAATCAAGAATAATAAGGCCTTATAAAATGTCAAAAAACTGTAGAAGCCAAATGAATCCACAGAAATCTTGGCTTGAGATTTAAATGGGCTGTGCCATCCCAAGAGCATTGGTGGATGGATGAATAATAAAAGGACATCAGAGAGTAGAATATAGTTGTCAACCTTTTTATAATTATCCACTTTCATCATCAGTGAAATATAACTGCCATATTTGGACCCTTAACATCTGAGTTTCAGATTTCTACATAAAGAAAGTGAAATTACTCTTAAGAGAATTGGACTATTTGACTATCCATATTTTTCTCCATAATGCTTATGTATGTGTTTATTGGCATTTTTGTTGAGTTTGAAAAACAACTTATTATTAAATTTTAGTAACTAGGGGCTGTTCAAAGATTATTTGACTGCTTTGGAAAACCAAACCCCAACAGTAGTGCTACATCAGAAGAACTTTCAAACTTTAATGGAAAAAGCAGGTGAAAAAAGAGGGGAAGGATTGCTTATGAGCCCCTATGATTTCCTTATGTGTTCTATGGAGGTTCTATGGAGTTGTTTATGGGCTCCTATAAATTCTTTCTGTTTTCTGAATTTTCAGTGCAGTGAAATAAAAAATATCCATGTAAACATTGTGTTTCTTGCTTTAAGAATTTACCCAAATTTACCCAATTTACCCAAATACAGACCAAATTTAAAGATTTGCTGGGATAAATTTGCTGGGGGAATAATGAACCAATAGAGAATATATCATTTTAAGGATAGCTCTACCCCCTATTAAACACGGTCCATCTGATTATAAAACTTGAACAACGCTGAATTATAACTAATACCAAAAAATAATTCATAATCATTCTGATTATTAACATCAAGTGTGTCACAAGATGGGAAAAATAGCATAATCGAGATAAGTTCGCCAAACATCATTGTTATGGTGGACAAAGTCTAAATGGAAAGATTCCCTCTATATGGTAATTTTCTTCAGATTTTTTCATTCATTGATCTAATTGTGCTGATCAAAACAAAATCCAGAGCCTTATTAATGAGATTTATGATTACTCAAAAAAGATCTGTTATCTAAAATCAAATTGTAATTGATACTTAAAAAAAAAAAGCTACAAAAAAGCCGTTTTCCATAAAACAGAGAACCAACTACTCAGAGGAAATGGCCACAGGAATGGTACATTTTTCCACTATAAGAAGTCCATACCTCTTGTTTTCCTTTACAATCTGGCTCTAGTCAGTCTTTTCATTTTTACTGCACATTTCTCCTCTTCATGAATTGTATAATTCAACTCAGCTAGAGTATTCCATCTCTCATATCTCCCTTCATTCATTGCTCCAACCATCCCCCAATGCCTGCAATGCATATTCTTTTCACCTTTACCTCAGAGTCTTTGGCTTCTTTCCAAAATCAACTGAACAGCCATCACCTATCCAAGCCATGACTCCAATAAATTGTCTTATATTTACTTTGTATATTTTTGTTTCCTCATATAGCCACACATACAAATACATATATAAATATATATTATATACATACATACATACATACACATATGTATGTATGTATGTATGTATAGTTCCCTCCAAAATAATATGGGATCCTTTAGGGCAAGTGCTATTTGATTTTTGTCTGTATGTCACTTATATTTGTTATAGTATTTGGCAGAATAGAATTTCTTCTCAAATTCTTTTTTGAGCAATGGATTGATTTAGTCTCTTCCTATTTGTTCAGCCTTCAGCCTTCTCTTGCCTTGATTCCTTTAATGCACCTTACACTCCAAACAAATTGAACGAAAGTTTAGAAATAGCAAAGATAAGACTATGTTCATTAAATAACATAGTCTTATCTTTGCTATCTTGAAACTTTTGTTTATATTATTCCCATCCCTCAATGGGTTCTGTAGCTTAGTGTCTAGAGGTAGAAGCCTTACCTATTTATCCAGAATTGGTGCTACTCTTCTTCAGGAAGCATTTCTAGATCACCCAAATCAATATGATTACCTATGAGTTTCCATAGGATTTTTATTTATCTCACTCATTACATTAATTACATATTGCTTGTGTTTTATAATGTGAAGATAATTTCTATGGTTTTCTAGCTCTTTTAGATTTACAAAGAACTTCCTCCCTAAAAAGATAGGAAGTAAGTATAAATAGTATTAGCCCATGATTAAACAACAAAGGAAAGAATTGAACCTAGGCTTTCTAAGACTATGCTATATGGACCATCCACTGTGACAACTAGACAAAGAAATACATTACAGTATAACAAACATCTGTTAAACTCCTACCAAGTTAGAATATTTTGTGAAGTATCAGGGTGACAGAAAGTGTAGATAGGACTTTGTCCCTGCCCTCACAGTGAATATGATCTTGAGGGTCTAATGGGGATTGACAGACAAATCCATATAACTATTATACACCATATTTTCTGATAAACATGCTTGAGTGATTGATAAGCATTGTTGAGTCATTTTTCCAATAGTCCAACTTTTAAAATTCAGTGTTCTGTTGGCAAAAAAAAATATTAGAGCAGTTTGCCATTTCATTCTCTAGCTCATTTTATAAATGACAAAATTGAGGCAATCATGGTTGAGTGACTTGCCCAGTCTCACATAGCTAATAAATGTCTGAAACCAGATTTGAATTCAGAAACATGAATCTTGTTGACTTTAGATTGGGTGATTTATCTACCTAGCTGGCTAATTCCCAGTAGATAGTAGCATATTATCACCAGAGAATATTATCACCTTTGTAAAATTAGTGGCATGAGTTATTTTGACATGTGTTTCTGGCTACACATGTTCCCTCCTGTGTAGCCCTCCAACATATCCTACTTCAGATGTGTTCACTGTGTTCAATCCCTCTCCTAAAGGCACAGTGGCAACCTGTGATAGAACAATCTCTTGTGTTTTATGGCAACATTTTAGTTATGCTGTTTGATCAAGTATCTATTACTTTAAAATAATATGTTTCCTGGCCAGTCTTAGAAAAGTTAGGCCCTGCCATCTATGATTTTGGATAAATGCTGACCCAAAAGTACTTTGAATCTTGAATATTTTTTTAATGTCCACATGTAAAGGAGAACCTTGATGTTATATGGACTTTAAAGGAAAGGTAATTTAGGTAAAAAGGTAAAAATAATTTAAAAGTAAAGAATTTAATAGATAAAAAGAGAACAAGGTCTAGTTATATGTCTATATTCCTTATCTCCTTTAATGAATTGTAAGCTCCCAGAGGGACTATATTTTATTTATTCTTATGTATTAAATATAATCAAGTGCTAAAAACCATCTCTTGTAATAAATATTGTCATATGCATATAAGTGACCAACACATGCTAAGAGATCACTAACTGGTTTTCCTCATTCAAAATGACTTCTTTTCTACATGTAGCTAATTTTTCTTTACTTGGGACCTCTATAGCCTACTTTTGTATTATTCAAGTTCCTTTGTTATGTTCTTTTCCCCCCTCTCCTTTTTTTGTCCATTTTACAATTTGACATTAGCAGTAGTTCAAGGAAGGAATGAAGCCCTTGCTATGTGTCAGGCATTATGCCAAGAGCTGGTAATACAAATTCAGGAATCAAGATATCTTCTGACGTTAAAAAACATACATTCTAATGAAGGAAGATGATATGAAATGTTTGGAGGATGGGGAGAGGTACATTCATGATGGCATTGTTTGGAAATATCTGGGAAGTGATGGTTCCAGGCGTGATAACGCTCAAGTTTGCCCATGAGAGCCCTCTGAACACAAGGGGTAGAGTCTAAGGTTTTAGTGGGAAGGGGTTTTCAAGCGTAATTGGATTTCAAGCATCATGACATGAGCTAGAAAGTGCTGTGACCTGGTTCACTGCTATGTCTTTGTTCTCCACAATGCAGATATCTAGCCAGGCTCTAGCTATTCCCCTAAGCTTTAGCAGGTACTTCTTTAATCTAAATCTTTATCTATTTGCATCATTTGGGTGACTCCTTATGTGATGATAAATTTATAACTAGAAGGAACTTTAGAGATAATGTAGTCCTACACCATCATAGAGGAAGATATAGAAGACCAGGGAAATTAATTGATTTTCCCAGATCACACATATGATGAGTCTGAACAGGATTTGAACCCAGGGCTTCCTGAATCTATGTCCAGTTCCCTATCCATAATATGTACTACCCCTTTTACAATCCATCTCTCTTACCTGGATTCTAATCCCCAGGCCATAGTGGAAGCAGGAAACTCTACTTGATCCATAGTAATAGTGTATATATCATATTATAGTGAAAACTGGAAAAGACTGGGAGACAGAAGACCTAAATACTAGTTATCCTCATAAGTTTTGTGATCATGGCTAAGACACTATTTTCTCTGACTTTCAAGTTCTTCCTTTTTAGAATAAGGGAATTATTCTAGACTCCAGATGGTCAATGTGACTCCTTCCAGCTTGAACATTCTGTAATTTTGTATTTTACTCGTTAGAAAAATCAGCTTAAAAAATAGTCAGCATTCAGGGTAAAGAATCAAATTGAAATCTGTTCAAAGGAGAAACAATTAGATTTTACTTAGTATTTCTCAAATTTCAATCTCCTCTGTCTCTTCTAACTCCCTCCTTTAAATGGCATTAAGTCATTGCCACTGGGATATATTTTTTCCCTATTAGAATTAGCATCTTCACAGAATCACAAACCTATTGAGCTTCACACCATGCAGTGTTGAATATGCACTGGTGGCTTCACATCCAAGAGGAACAATGATAACGATTTTTTATATCTCTATGATATTTTTTCCTTCTCAGAACACTCACTTAGTCTCATTTCATTATGTCCTCCAAATATCCTCAAAAGGCAGCTGAATGGTACAGTGGATAGAATACCATGCCTGGAGTTCATCTTTCTGAGTTCAAATATATCCTCAGATACTTAATAGCTGAGTGACCCTGAACAAGTCTGTTTGCCTCAGTTTCCTTAACTGTCAAATGAGCTGGAGAAGGAAATGGCAATCACTCTAGTATCTTTACCAAGAAAATCCCAAATGGGGTTAAGGAGAGGTAGTCTGGATTGAGCAATGACAAAATATCTCTTTTATAGACATGGAAACTGAAATGTAGTTAACTTCTCTAAGGTCACTCCATTAATAATAACACATCACACTTATGCATCACCTCAAAGTTTTTGGATGACTTTCCTTATTGCAATTACATGAGGTAGGCAGGGTAAGTGCTATTTACTTTAGGCAAATACCTAGTTTATAAATGTGGAAACTGTGCTTTGGAAAAGTAGAAATAACTTGCCCATCTCCATACGGCTTTGCAATGTCAAGCTGGGACCCACAGGAAGGTCTCTTTCCCCAAGACCAGTCCCATTTCCATAATGGCACATTGCATCTAAGTTCATGAGGGGGAGAGCAAGATCTAGAATCTATTCACCAATGCACCACTGGGTTACGCTGTGAGATAGAATCCACAGGGTTAATAAAATCTTGCTTCATCTACCAGAATTTTGCTTTGGAGGTCTCCTGCCAGCAATGAGACTACTCTTGGTTTGACCTCAATCCTTCCCTAAATCTTCTTCCTTCCTTACCCCCAGCCATTTCCTTTTAAAATATGTGGTATACTCCAAGCCACTTTGCCCCTGGCACATTTCACCTAGTGAAGTCCCTGAACTCAGTGGTGGAGAGGGAGCTGGTAGCCGGCAATGGTGATACCTTTGAAAAGAGTCCATGTCTTAAAGGTTTTCTAAGACAAATAACTCCTCTCCAGACATAAAACTAACTAGCACTTAGTGTCACTGATACGCTGGTTAAACTTTTATATGTTTAGATAAGTTCTTATATTAAAACATATAAGGATAAATAACTTAACTAGGTTCTTGAGTTCCTTTCCTAAAGAATTAATTTTCATTTTGCCGGTTAACCTTTGTCCAGGGTCCTACTAGCATTCAGAGTAAGAAAACACTCTATTTGTAATCTGACTTCCAATCAGTAGCATTCATAGCAGGGCAGCCTGCTTTATCTTAATAGCATGATGGTAACAGGCAAGGGCAATAACATGGAGATAAGACTGGCCTCATATCTCTCCTTGTCAACAGGCTCAGCACTCTGTTCATTTTTATTCTTGAGTAAGTGACTTAATCAATTCTCCCTCACTGTGTTACTTGTATCAGTGTCTATAGTATTGTGGGGCACCTTAATCATATGCTATCAGTCCTAGAGACAGTGGAATTTTATAACTTTTGTTTTGCTTTGTATAAATGGAACCATTTGCCAAAAGATAAATCTGTTTTTACAGGGGCAGTAAAACTACTTCTTTGTAGGACTCCCCTGATAGGGAGATTTGCTAAGAGACATAGCATTGGTTTTCCCCTGTCTGCTTTTTTGATAGAAAGGGCTTAAATTCTTATGGCTTACAGAGGTCTGGTGGATCCACATTTTTGGCCACCCATTTTTTCTTTAATTTCCTTTTTTATTGTTGTTTTAAAATAAATTTTGTTGCTATCTTTTTATTTTTTTATATCACCAGAGGATCTTCCAGTGTCCCTCATTACCCAGACAGAGTCATCCTATGTAACAACAGCATAAGTTTCTTAAAGAAAACAAGAAGCAAGAGGGAAAAAACCAAAATCAACCAATATTTTGGAAAAGTCTGAAAATACATGGAATATACCATATCAGGAGAACCTCCTGCAGAGGGAGGGGATAGAGGTGATTTTTCATTTTTCTTATTTGGGGTCAAGTTTATTCCTTGTGATTATAACAGCAAGTTTTGATTATTAGGATTGTTTTCCCTTCCTCTCAATTTTGTCTCATATTCACTTTCTTTATCAACAAGCCAATTTGCTAATTGCAAGCTATACAATTTAAAATGTTATTATAAGAGCAACTGGCCTAAAATTATATGATACTCCTATATCTGAAGAATTGATGTTACCAGGAAGCTAAATGGCAAAGGGAAAATGAATTGTGCCTCTAAATAAGCAGCAGTGTGTTAGAAAGAATGTCAGACAAGAAGTGGTATATGATATAATGATCTAGAAGATGAAAAGAAAATAGGTTAAACATGTAGCAAGAAAACAGACACCAAGTGTCGCATTCGTGTCTGTTATTAGACATTGAAAGGTACCTCCAGTATTTTTGGTCAGGGAAAATTTGCAGGACAGAGTCAAGAGATGAATTGTTTGGAATTTTATGAATGAGATGAATTCAGTACTATTGGAGGGAGTAACCATATGATCAAGTAATAATTAGGAATTATTTTTTGTTTTTTAGTTATGTCTGACTATGACCCCATTTGGAGTTTTCTTGGCAAGAATGCTGGAGTGGTTTGCCATTTTCTTTTCTAGCTCATTTGATATCCTGTGATTTTAGGCCAGTTGTTCTTATAATAATGTTATTAATTATTTCTTGCAGTTAGAAACTGAGGCAAACAGTGTCTAAGTGTCTTTGATTTGAATTCAGGAAGATGGAAACTTCTTGATTCCAGCCATAACACTATCTACTATGCCATCCAATCAACTAATCAATTAATAAAAATTTGTTAAATGCTTATTGTATGTCAGGCACTGTGACAATTGCTGGAGATACAAAGACAAAAATGAAACAATCCTTGCACTCAAGGAGGTCCCTTTCTATCAAATTCAGCTCACTGGCTCATATTGGCAGTTCATTCAAATCAACTAATTGTCTTTTGTTTTTGAAGGGGACCAATGACATTTCAGGGTGATGTCTTCTTGACTGATATGTGAATTGGATTTAAGTGAAGCAAAGTTGCACAAAGTGTTCGGTTTCAATCTCTCTTCCAAAGTCATCAAAATCTAGGGGCAGAATAAAAGTCAAGACAACTGGTAATGGCCCAAGATGCAGTGGATGACCTGGGTATCTTCTATGTCTGATCAAGTTCTAAGTGTTCTGCAGTGTCTGCTTCATGATCATTGGAACAAATCATTCCCATGCTGCCAGGAAAGGTCTTCATATGCTTGAGATAGACACCCACCTCACTCAGTGATGGGTTTGATTTTTGGTTATACTCAACCTGGTTTAGCCCATCTGCTGAGATGGTTTACTGTGACTGCTGTGTATTCTATAGCTTCTTGAAGCCACAAATAAGAGTTGAGTGCCAACAGACAACAAAGATGGATTAATAATTCCAAGAAGGGCTTGGCAGTTCTCACAGCAAAGGTGCTAGTCCTTCCTGAACACCCTGATACCCCTGGATGGGGATCAATAGAATGGCAAATGTCAGAATCATATTCTTCAAGAAACATAAATATTATCTCTTCCTCCTTAATTTCCCAAGGCATTCCAATTAGGAGTAAAAGAAATAGCTCATCCTTTCCCTTTAGCAATAACTTGCTAGATGATTCCAATAACAATTATAGTAATTGATACCATTACTACTACTACTACTACTACTACTACTACTACTACTACTACTACTA
>JAJPUD010015184.1:0-38271 GCA_023553655.1 Myrmecobius fasciatus
CAATAGAGAGTGTGAAAATGCTATGTTGTGGTCCACACTCAGATTCCCACAGGCCTCTCCCTGGTTGTATATGGCTTAATTCATCACTGAACAATTGGAACTGGTTTGAAACATCTCATTGTTGAAGAGAACCATGTCCTTCAGAATTGATCATAATATAGTCTTCTTGTTGCCATGTATAATGCTCTCCTGGTTCTGCTCATTTCACTTAACCCCAGTTCATGCAAGTCTCTCCAGGCTTCTCTAAAGTCATCCTGCTGGTTGTTTCTTATAGAACAATAATATTCCATAACATTCATATACTATAATTTGTTCAGCCATTCTCCAATTGATGGGCATTCATTCAGTTTCCAGTTTCTAGCCACTACAAAAAGGGCTGCCACAAACATTCTTGCACATATGGGTCCCTTTCCTTCCTTTAAGATCTCTTTGGGATATAGGCCTAATAGAAACACTGTTGGGTCAAAGGATATGCACAGTTTGACAACTTTTTGAGCATAGTTCCAAATTGTTCTCCAGAATAGTTGGATCCATTCACAGTTCCACCAACAATGTATCAGTGTCCCAGTTTTCCCACATCCCCTCCAACATTCATCATTATCTTTTCCTGTCATTTTAGCCAATCTACATAGGTGTGTAGTGGTATCTCAGAGTTGTCTTAATTTGCAAAATTAATGTGCAAAAATGTTTGTGGCAGCCCTTTTTGCAGTGGCTGAAACTGGAAACTGAATGGATGCCCATCAATTGGAGAATGGCTGAATAAATTATGGCATATGAATGTTATGGAATATTATTGTTCTATAAGAAATGACCAAAGGATGGTTTCAGAGAGGCTTGGAGAAACTTAAATGAACTGATGCTAAGTGAAATGAGCAGAACCAGGAGATCATCATATACAACAACAATAAGAGTATAAGAAGATCAATTATCTTCAACAATGAGATGATTCAAATGAGATCCAATTGTTCAGTGATGAAGAGTGCCATCTATACCCAAAGACAGGATTGTGGGAACTGAGTGTGTACCATAACATAGCATTTTCACACTTTCTTTTGATGTTTGCTTGTATTTTATTTTTCTTCGCAGGTTTTTTTTCCCTAGATCCAATTTTTCTTGTGAAGCAAGATAACTATATAGATATGAATACATATATTGGATTTAATGTGTATTTTAACATATTTAACATGTACTGGACTTCCTGCCATTTAGGGGAGGGGACAAGGGGAAGGAGGGAAAAAATTGGAACACAAAGTTATGCAAGGGTCAATGTTGAAAAATTACTCATGCATGTGTTTTATAAATAAAAAGCTTAAAAATATTAGCTTATGGGGCAGAAAAGGAAAATGACAAATGTTGGACGGGATATAGGAAAAATGAAACATCAGTGTGTTGTTCATAGAGTTGTGAAATGATTAATCATTTTTTAAGATTAATTTGGAACTATACTGAAAGGTTTATAAAATCCTTTGATCTAGTAATACCACTGCTAGGTCTCTAACCAAAAATAAAATAACAACAACAACAAAATAAAAGGTCTTTTTGTAGAAAAATATTTATAGAAGCTCTTTTCTGGTGGCTGAATTGGAAATTGAGGGGATGCCCATTAATTGGGGAATGGCTGAACAAATTGTGCCATGTGATTGTTTGTAATGGGATACTATTTTGCTATAAGAAATGATGAGTAGATTTAAAAATTATTAAAGGTTTTTATTTTCAAAACATATGCACAGATAATTTTTCAACATTGATCCTTGCATAACTCTGTGTTCCAAATTTTCCTTTCCTTCCACCTATCCCATCCCCTAGATAGCAAGTAATCCAATATATATTATACGTGTTAAAACATATGTTAAATCCAATATATGTAATTTCTAAATCTAGTAGTCTTTTCTCAGTACTGATTCTCTTTGATCTTTATGAAGCATTTGACAGTATCTATTACTGCTTCCTTCTGAAAGCTGAGTTTGTCCGAAGTTTTGCAAAATCTCTTACTATATGTCTACTCCTTTAAAGTCTCCTTTGCTGCTCTTTTATCTATGTTATGCCAACTAATCATGGCTATCTCTCAAGGTTCTGTCCTTGGTCTCCTTTTCTTTTCACTTCATATACTATTATCTCTTGATTTTATTAACTCCTACAGGTTCAATTATGATTTCAATGCAGGCAATATCCAGATCTATATATCCATATTGTAACTTTGCTGAGTTACAGCTACATATTTCCAACTGCCTCTTAGATGTCCTCCCTTAGCTCAGATCCCATCTTCTAAATGATTCTCTGAAATGCTAATTCTTTCCCTTTCAGATTAATTCCATCATCTACTCTGTGCATATCTTGTGTTTCCATAATATTCATATGTTGTTTCCCCAATTAAGATGTATGCTCCCTGAAGTGGGAACTGGTTATTTTATTTTATCTTTTGCCTTTCTTTATATTCCCAGAACTTTGCACAGTGCTAGTACATGATTAGTGTACTAAAGCATTAACAAATGCTTCTTGATTGAATAAATAACAAACCATTTCCATCAATCTGTTTAGTTTTTCTTGTATGGATTTTTAGACCAATTCATTTTAATAATTATGGATCTCAACCAGGAGGTTTTGTAATGTTTTTGGGCTTGATGCAATGAACAAAATATGATCCACATATTAGATCACCTGGAGGACCTGATCTCTCCTGTATGTAGAATATGCAAAGGACATTCTCCATAAAAATATTGAATGTCACAACTATGCTTTATTGAATGTTAATGATCAATGATTCACTGAATAAATCTTTGTTGTTGCATTTATCAAGAAGTCTTCTATGATCTGACCATATATATGATTCTCCATGTTTTCCAGTAACTGTAAAAGCTGAATTTTGCTCTCTGAATCAAATACTTTTTAAAAATAAACAATCAAATACAGGGATAATCATTATGTCTTTCAATCAACTGTGTGACTATAAATGTGATTCTTTTAGGGAAGTATTTCTGAAATCCTGACTATTTTTAAATAAATAGGTTTCTAGGAGCTACAGACAAGGAATAAAATGGAAAAAAGGGAAAGGGAAAGAGTTATAGACAAGATTACCTGTGGGTGACATGATCAATGAGATGCTGTTTAAGCATGAGACTCCATCTCTTAATTACATTCAGGAGAGACATCTTAAATGGACGAATATCAATTTTCATCCAGTTGTCAAAAATCTTGAAAGGCTCTAGCTGGTTCACCTCTTCATAGAGCTTTTCATAGGAATCAATTTGCAATTTAAATTGCTGAAGAGTGGGAGGATTCTCAGGGATCCCATCTTCTCCTTGAGCTTCTAATTCCTCTGCAGTGAGCATATGTCCATATAACAGAAAATGTCGCATAAATTCCTTACGGTCATCCATGTAAAGGAAAGAGTAATGGTCAAAAGAGTTCCGATAGTCATAGCAGATGGTCATCATATTATTGACTCTCTCCATTAATACATTCCTAAGGTTTGACAGATCTCCTATGTCTTCCATGTCAGCCTAGAGAGATGAAATTAGAAATTCAAGATTACATATACATTAGGAATATTACCAAATAGGGTAAAATGATGACTGCAGAGTCAGTACCTGGTAATCAAGGAAAGTTTTCTGTGCAAGTCGTGGGACCATAGAAGATATTCTGAAAATGTCATTGATAAGTCCTTCAACAATAGTATGAAAGCCTTCTTTAGCAGTGGGGTCCAGAGAGGGATAAAAGATTAGTTCTGGTATAACTAGATCCAACTGTGCTTCAAAAAAGGGAGGATGTCTGGCCTTAGAATCTGAAAAAGCAAAAGGAGCCAAGGTGAATGGTTTACAAGAGGAAAATACAATACTGTTCAAAAAGCTCAAAAAGGATATGTTAAAATAATTTTGTAGAATACAAAGAGATGAAACACAATTCCAAAGAGGATTCCTTTTATCCCTCCTATGAATGAAGAAGAATTCCAAACCATATGCACACAAAGTCATGAGCAGGATTTGCTGGGAGAAAAAAAATACAGAGAACCAAGGAGTTTCTGCATAAAGTATTTATGTGGGAAAAGTGAGTCTGTAGCTGGGCTAAAGTGAATCCACTGTTGGTTGAATATGAAAAATTTCCAGAGCCATGAGTATCTCTATAAAGTAGTGATGCTATGTAGGTTCCACAGGGCAACAAGGCAGATAGAAACCAAGAGAAGCTACCATAACAAGAGAGGGCCCCAGATCACCAAGAAAAAACAAAGCAGCTGATTAAACTTGTCCAAGGACCTCTGAGAGCAGTGCATGAAGTAGTCCCAACCAACTGGAACATTTTTTGTTTTATGTAAAGGAGTCTAGGTAGGAGAAGGGGAGAGAAAAGAGAAAATGACACTCCTTGGAAGATATGTTTGAAATTTGGTTATGAAGTGAATCTCTTTTGGAGTCTTCACATGAAAGAACACAGAAGATCTCTAAGAGAAAGCTAGAAGTCAAATTAAGACATTGTATGAATCAGTACTGAGCTATTTCTAAGTATTGTTGCAAAGCCTTTAAGATTAAATCTGGCCTGTGTGAACTGAAAACTCTATGAGTCATAGAGGCAGTTCCCCCCCTGGTAAAGATAAATGTATTATTTGCTAAAACTCTAAAAAATATGGGTGAGATCTTTTGAACTATTTAGATTTGGTTTTAGAAGACCAGATATATGAAACTTTTAATAGAATGTAATGGACTAGGTAGCAGGAAGCCTGAGTCATCTAACTCTACCATTATGTGACCTTGGATATGTCAATATCTCTCTAGAGTCAATTAATTCAACTAGAAGATAGAAATTTGGAAAAGGTGTTAAAGTGGTTTTTTTCATGTTTAACATTCTATGGCACTAAGCTAATTATTTCCTCTGCAGTTCCACTAATCATCAACTTGTGAATTATGGTATGTATTAATAATTTTATATATCCAAAAGATCTATCAGGTGTAGAAAGTTAAGAATAACAGAAATAATACAATCTAATCAATTTTTTTTCAATAAAAAGAATTCAATTAAATAATTGTTTTAAGTCAGAGGTTTCAAACATGATGAAGATTCCTCAGTGCAGTCTAAATCAAATTAAAATATAATTGGAAATGTTTACCAAAATAAATAAAAATACAATATAACATAGGTAATATTAATATGTAGTTTTCTAAGTCAACTTGCAGTCTTCAAGGATTATTAATATCATTTTTAGTGACCTCTTTTTTAGTTGTGTTTGACAACCTTGGTTTAAATCATTATTAGATGCTAAGTGAAATGAGTAGAACCAAGAGAGTATTGTACAAAAAAAAGATTATGTGATGATCAACTGTGATGGACTTGGCTATTTTCAACAATGAGGTGATTTAGGCTAATTCCAATAGATTTGTGATGGAGAGAGCCATCTGCATTCAGAAAGAAGACTATGGGGATGAATGTGGATCACATAATAGTATTTTTACCCTTTTTGTTGTTGTTGCTTGCTTTTTTTTGCATTTTTTTCTTTTGATCTGATTTTTCTTATGCAGCATGATAAATGTGGAAATATCTTTAGAAGAATTGCATATATTTAACCTATATTAAATCACTTTCTGTCTAGGTGAAAGGAGTGGGGGGAAAAGGGAGAAAATTTTAGAACAGAAGGTTTTGCAAGGGTGAAAGTTAAAAACTATCTTTGCATATATTCTGAAAACAAAAAGGTATTGTGAAAATTATTAGATATCTATTAAATTACTTCATTTTAAAAACTTAAAAAGAAATGTTAAGATTTGAAGAAATATTAAAGAAAACATTAAATATCTTACTAAGTAAACTTAAATTGTTAGCAATCATTGTTCAACTAATCATTCATTTATTCTATTCCCTCATAAATAATTATTGAGTATAGAAGCTGAGCCAGCTAAGCCCTATAGAGAGAGAATAAAAAGATATATAACACACAGTCTCCAATAATTCATGAATAACTACAATGTAAGGCAGTATGTTTTAAATGTCACAATTATGTATGCATAAAAAGCCAGTATGAGTTTGGAGAAAGGAAAATTCCCTTATGTCTATTTTAATTAGAAAAGGCCTTCACTGAAGGAGGTAACATTTACACTAGGCCTTGAAAAAATGATTATGATTTAAAATAGATGAAGGAGAGAAAATGCTAAGAGGCAAGAATGGGATGAGCAAGATCAAAGGGCAGAAAAGTATAAGTTAAAAAGCCATAAACTGTTTAATAACAGTTTGGTTAAAATATAAGGTAATTATTTGGTTAAAATATAAGGTACTTATTCTGATTCTCCTTTTGCTAAGAACTATGTAGTTCCCTCTTTTTTTTTAATCTTTTCTCCCCATTATATATAAAAACTTAATCTTAACACTTATGGAAGTGACATAATTATATATATGCATATATATACATATATATTTAGTGAATTATTTGGGGGTTACATAATAGAACAATATATAATTCCGTCCATTAATTAATTTTTCAGCTAGGTAGTACATTGGGTGGAACCCTGGGCTTGGAATTAGGAAGAATCATATTCATGAGTTCAAATCTGGCTTGAGAAAATTTCTAGCTGTGTGACCCTAAACAAGTCACTTAACTCTGCTTACTTCAGTTTCCTTATCTTTGAAATGACTTGGAGAAAGAAATGGCAAATAACTATAGTATCTTTGTCAGGAAATCTCAAATAAAGTCACAAAGAGTCAGGCATAATTGAACAAAAATAGCAACTGTTTTAACTTCAGTTTCAATTAGAGGAGTGAACATTTTGGGGACCTCTTCCTCAAAAAGACAACTTCCAAATCAGACTTGTCACTGCCCTACCCTTCATGCTTTAGCTACTGTCCATTCACTTGTGTTGGATCTGAGTGTTCATTTCTCTGTCTTTAGACTTTTTACATAAGTCTCTATTCTTTAGTTTAAAATTTTTCATTGTCTCCCTATTGCCTCTAGACCAAATTTTCATTTTACAATTTAAAATCCTTCACAACCTAGTTCCAACCTTACTACCTGCTGTTCCTCTTATATGATATCCATTTCCCATGTCTATGACTTTTCATGGATTATCCTCATACCTAGAAACAACTCCTTCATTATCTCCATCTTTTTTTTTTTAGTACTTCAAGGCTCAAAAACATGTCATATTCTTCAGGGACTTTTTCTTAATTCTTTTTAGTTATGTGTTCTACCTCTTCAAATATTGTTTATTTTTTAATAACATATTATATAGTATTTTATATATTTATTAATAATAATAGTAATCATAACAGTTCATGTTTACATAGTATATATTATTTTCCAAGCACTGCACTAAATGCTTTGCAAATAAAATCTCACTTGATCCTCACAAAAATCTTGTGAGGAAGGTGCTATTATCCCCATTTTATAGATAAAGAAATAGACAAGCAGTTTAAGTGATATGCTCAGAGTTACTCAGCTAATAAGTGTCTGAGGCTGAATTGGAACTCAGGTCTTCCTGATTCCAGAACTAGTGCTCCACCCTGTGCCAACTATATTTTACTTGCTTATAAGTTCTTCTCCCAAGAGAATGAAACTTCCTTTACAGGAGAATCTGTTTTTGTCTATCTAGCTGAGTTGTCATGCTAAGTTGCACATTATAGTCACTTAACCAGTGCTTATTGGTTGGGGCAGGTAACTGATCCTTGTGGCATTCTAGGGCCAAAGTATATGAAAATTCCCATCTCACTACACACTATCATCTGAGCTGGAATTCTAGAGATTAGCTTCTTTTGTTCATTTTCCTTCTGTTGTTGCCATGCCACTCCATAAAATAATCTTAGTCTTGTTCACTTGGTTTTATTATAGTCCTCACTTTTTTTTTTTGATCTGACCTGACTTTCTTCTTTTCTATGGATACATCCCATTCAAATCTGCACCCTAATGTTTCAGTTTTCATAAAAACCTTTAACATATTTCAGGTGAAGCCTGGCCCCAGCTTCCTAACAGTTCATTGACTCAATCATTAAAGCCTATAACTATCTATTTATAGCTTTAGAGTCATTGATTGACTTCTTAATTTAATTTTCCCTTTCTTTTTTCAAAATTTTAAGTGCTTTTATTATAAAGTTTTGGGCTTATTCAATTATCATGATTTCCACCAACATCCATCCCTCCCTTTCTCTGAGAGTCACCCCATACAACAATATTTTAGAGGAAAAAGAAGAAAAAATCATTAACTAATTATTAATGCATAAACACTGAAAATATATGCAATTTACCACTATTAGAGATCTCCTAAGTCTGCAAAAGTGTCAGGGAGGGTATCTTCTCAAATTTCTTATTTAGAGTAATACCTATTTATTTTTTTTTTATGTGTGTTGGTAGTTCTTTCTATTTACACTGTTGTAATCATTGCACATATTGTTTTCTTGGCTGTGCTTATTTCCCCCTGCATTATTTCATGTATTTTCCCTGCTTCTCTATGCATCACATGCACAGTAATGCTACATGACATTCATATGCCAAAATTTTTTTGATCATTCCCCAATCAATGGGCATCTCTTTTATTTCCAGTTCTTTGCTATCACAAAAGTGCTGCTATAAATATTTTGGTGTATATGGGGACATGTTTTTTTTTCTATTCAATAGCTTTCTTGGATTTTATAACTAGTCAAAGAATCTCTACATAAAAAAGTATGAATATTTTAGCTGTTTTTTCATAATTGCAAATTACTCTTCAAAATACTTGTATTGGCTTACGTATACAGGAAAAATGCACTAGTGAGCCTAATTTCTAATAATTGCTCCAACACCAACTATTTTCATCTGTTTAATTTTTATGAATTTGTAGGGTAACTATCAGGGTTCTTTTGATTTGAATTTCTCTTATTGGTTTAGAGTATTTATTCATATGCTTAATTATCTTTAGAACTATTTGTTCATATCTGTGTTTGTTTATGCATGTCTATTAACTGTTTCTATATCTTGGATATTAAGACCTGTGATAAATCTGATGGAAACATTTGCTTCCCATCTGATTACTTTTTTTTTTATCTTTAGTGCACTCATTTTCTTTGTTCAAAAGCTTTTTAATTTCATGAAATTACCTTTACCTTTGAAATTGAATTTGTCTTTTATCTGGTTAAGAATTCATTTACCACCCATAGCTGTGAAAGGTATATGATTTGCTCTTTTACTAATTATTTTAGATTATGATTAAGGTTATTATTCCATTTAGAAAGTATTATGGAAGATTATGTAATGTGAGAGCCTAAGTATTTCTTCCAAACTTCCCATTAATTTTCCTAGTAGCTTAAATAGGAAGTTTTTTCCTAAATAATTTATGTTTTTCAGGCTGTTGAACATGACATAATTGCTGCTGATTCTTCCTTATTTAGTCCATTGATTTATTTTCTAATTTTTAAAGAAAAAAATAGATGTTTTGGATGATTTCTGCTTATATAGAATGAAGTCTGGAATACTATTCTCACTTCTTCCTGACTTGTTTTCATCATTTCCCTTAAAATTCTAGATATTCTATTTTTTCTAAATGAATTTTGTTATTTTATTGAATTCTGAAAAGTATCACTTGACAATTGGTATAGCATTTAAATGTAATTAAATTTGGTAATATTGTCATTTTTATCACATTACCATTGATCAGCCATGACCACAAACTAAATATTCTTCCACATATCCATTATTAATTTCTTTAAGAAATATTTTGTAATTGTATTAATACAAAGAGTTTTAAGGCTGTAGAAGATCAATTCTTAGATATCTTCTATGTTTCATATTTTTTTCTGGAATAACATTTCCTTTATATTATTTCCTTTTGGTTTTTGTTGCTATTATAAAGTAATACTGTTGATTTTTGAGGGTTAGTTTTATAGCTTGTAACCTTGCTGAAGCTATTGTTTCAATTAATGCCTTTGCTAATAACTATGATTTTTCTAAGTAAACTATTTTATCAACAATAAATACAGTTCAATTTCCTTTTTTGCCTATCTTTATGCCTTTACTTTTTTTCATTTTGTTGCCATTTTTCCAGCTTTATATTTAATAAGAGTGGTAAGAGTAGACATCTTTGTTTTACACTTATATTTATTAGGAAAATTCTAATGAATACCTGTTGCTTATAAAATTTATACATTTGGTTATTAGATATTCTTATGATCTTAAAAAGGTCCATCTATGCCTGTATTTCATAGGGTTTTTAGAATAAATACATATTGTCAAAGGACCTTTTCTGAATCTATTGAGATAATCATGTGGCTTTGAATTTTGCTGTTGTTGTTCTAAATATGGTTGAATTAATTGTCCTAATATTGAATCATTCTTGCATTGCTAGTACAAATCCAAATTGTTCTTGATGAATAATTTCTTGAATGAATTGCTATGTTTTATTTAATAGGATTTTATTCAAAAATTTGCAATTTTGAATATTAATTCAAAGTAGATATGAATTTATTAATAACTAATAATATTGTTCTATAATTTTTCCATGTTTTTATCCTGCCAGTTTAAGTATTAGGCACTAATTGTTTTTAAAAATTATAATAAAAATCATAATTCTTTTCTTCATTCTTTTTATTATTTATTTTCTATTTCTATTTTAACTTCTAAACACTTTCTGTCTTATAGCTTTGTAGAGCTTGCCCCTATATCCTTTTTTTCTTCTGTCTTCTATTCTTAAAAATACTAATTCATACAGGTGATAAAGAGAAATTGTCCCCACCCCCTAGATTTTTTTCCTGTATGTCCACCTAATGGACATATAGGACAATGCTCTTCCTAGTTACCTTGAAATCTCCTGCGTGGGTCCATGTGCTCCCACTCTACTGCCCCAGACTTTCTCATTTCTCTTGTTAGGCAAGATGAGTGTATGCACCAAATCCTTACAGATTATATCTAATGTAAGGTCCCTTTCTCCCTTGCAAGATTTCTCTTCCCCTAAAGGAAGTGACACCTTCTCCCACTGTTGTTTCTCCTTCTTGTAGCCTCCCTCCTCTTTTACCTCTTCACCTTTGTGAAAGAGACTGGGGAGCTTGTTTCCAGAAAGGTTTGATGAGGTAGGTTTAATAGAAAAGCCACAGAAAGATATGGAATACACCCAGACAGATATTCTGAAATTGATTTTGATTTGTTAATCCCCTGATGAATAGAAACTTTTTTGGTTAGCTAGAGTCCTTATTGGTGTATTTTTAATTAAATCATTTTATTTTCAAAATATATACATGGATATTTTTCAACATTCAACCTTACAAAATCTTGTGTTCTAATTTTTTTCCCTCCTTTCCCTCCACCCTTCTCCTAGAATTATAAGTAATCCAATATATGTTAAACAAGCGAATCATGCTGCACAAGAAAAATCAAATCAAAAAGGAAAAAAAATAAGAAAGAAAACAAGCAAGCAAAAAAAGCAAACAACAACAAAAAGAGTAAAAATATTAAGTTGTGATCTACACTCAGTTCCCACAGTCCTCTCTCTAGGTGCAGATGGCTCTCTTCAACACAAGACCATTGGAAATGGTCTGAATAATTTCATTGTTGAAGAGAGCCACTTTCATCAGAATTGATATCCTAACTTTGAAAAAGGCACTAATCCTAGAATTTGTTCTCTTGTGAGCTCTTTCTAAATATTCTAATGTTGGAGGAAAAAAAGACACTGAGTTAGGGTAGCCACACAGGGTAGATCTCAGTCCCTCTCATTTGCAATCAGTACAAATCCAAGCACACATGGCTCCAAAGTTGCTTTCATTACTACTGTTTATATTCTTTCCTGCTTGTAAAAGAAAGATAATTGGAGATGTCTATGATTTTGTGAGCGTCAGAAAGTCAAAAAAGCAAACTACTAGCAGATCTGGGAGCAGAGTACATACAAGGTTTGAGAGTCAGTTCAATATCAACACTTGGAAGAACAGTGTTCAGATTTGGACATGAACTTGGTGGAATGATATGTAGAAGTCTGCATTAAGTTGAAATCTAATCTCCCAAGGGACAAAGGTAGTAGTGGAGAGAGAGTATATTCTTCAGGTAGTAGATGTGGGGGGAAATGTACTTCTGTGCTTGTAAATATTCCTTTGGAAAAGCTAATTGATGTTAATTAGTTAAATGTTATTGGGGAATGAATTACTGGTCAGTAATAGTGGGAGAAATACACTAGGAGTGTGATTACATGAGACAGAAACTGAGGTTAGTAAATAAATGCATTGAAATTAAAGAATGATACCCTGAAGTGGAGATGTAGTTAATTTTGCTATAGATTTCTAGTATATAGCCTTTGAATTTGTAAGGATCCCCGAGACAGAGTCACTAACTGAATTTTCATTTAGTTGATACCCTAGATTTCAGGACATAGGTTTGCCATCTTCTTCCAACTAAGCTATTTCATCAGCATTCATATTCCACAATAATCACCCACAGTGAAAAAGCCATTTACCAGTATTTTCCAGTAGATATTTAAGAGAAGATTCAATAGCAAGGAAGAGTCCATGAAATACCATGTTATCAACATAGTCAATGTATGCTTTCCACCTACTGGATGCTGGGTCTGCAAGGAAAAGATTCAGGTTTTCCTGGAAAGGAAAGAGAGCATGGAAGTATTGGTTTGGGCATTAGGATATATACAATAAATCAATAAGAGTCAAATACTCATGAAAATTAATTACAAAGGCATGAAGAAGATAAGATCTGCATTAATTCAAGGTATGTGCACAAAAATGAAATCACAGATATTTTAAAGTATTTGAAATATCATCCCCATATTTAATCCCTGATTATGATATCAGGATAAGTAGCAACAATGATTATAAAATTATATATTACATTAAAAGGATTTAAGGTCCACCAATTACCTGATGCTTTTACCATTATAAATACAAGGCTGACTTTTTCAGGCTGGTGAGCTATTGTTATTAGCCTATAGGCATACAGAGAAGAATCTTTGGTCTGTGCCTATTGTCTTCAAGAACTTTTTCTATTTACAGCTATTTTGCTTAGTTTTGTGAATAAAATAAATTATTCAAAATGAATCTTCAGTCTTTGATGGCTACATACATTGATTTGCCATGATTTAATGGATATTTGCTACTTCTTGAAATGATTCACTATAATGTTCTACCATGCTATCTCTTCCCAACTCAAAGGTAGATGCTCCAAATAAGCTTACAATTCCTTAAATATCATATCTATATCTTTTCTCTTTCTTTGTTTAATTGGCTTTGTAACCATGAGATTTATAGAGATGGGATAATTTGATGTATTTTAGGGATTATATGGTTGATGTCATTATTTTTTTCATTTAGTTTTCTTTGGGGTATTTTATATGTCAGTTGAACTATGCTTTAGTTCTTTTTCTTTCAGTATAAATAAGCTTTTGCCAATTGACAGAAAATTACAAAATTCAATGATGTCTTTAATCTCTGATTTACCTATAGAATATACACATATGTGTGTGGGTGTGCATACATATACATAGACAGAAATTTCTCTCTCTCTCTCTCTCTCTCTTTATCTTTCAATCTAAAACACAGGCCTCCCTCTCTAGCCTCTTAATACACCTTTTCCCTCATTCTTGATACACCTTTTCACTCATTCTTGATAGGTTTCTCTGAATATAGTTGTTACCTGCACAAGGGCATGGATCTTAAGGCCAGACTCTTTGATATAAGAGTAATATTTTTCCAGTTGTTCTTGATGATCTTCTAAATAAAGTAGAGATTCCTTTTTTCCATCTTTCCTCTTAAAAATTGGAGATTCCCAGGTTTTCATGATATTTTGAATCTCATCTACATTGTCTTTTGTTTTCTGAATCCTTTGCTCAAGATCATGGACACTAGCAGTGATTTTTACAATATAATCCCAAATACCTGCTCTCCCAAAAAAGAAAGAAACTCCAGTGAAGTAGCTCATCTTTACATAGATATTTAGCTGCCATGAAATAAATATAACCCCAGTGTCTGTTATATTTTTTCTGACATTTTCTACACAAATTAAAATTAGAATCTTTATCTTTTTCAACCATGCTAAGAAAGCATATATCAAGAACTCAAAGAATCAGAGAAGAGGGACTAGGTGATAAATCTTTATATTTAAATTCCTGATTAATAGCCAATTTAAAGCTAATTAATCAATCAATATTTAAACTATCAAGTTGGTATACAGTCCTTAAAAAAGTGCCATGAGGAGGGAAATGAAGAGATAATAAAATCATTGCTACCCCTAAAGATTTACATATTAATTATATTGATAAATAAATTACTCATTAAGCATTAATTAAGCATGTAATATGTATTGGACACTGGGAATACCAAAATAAAATGAAATATTCTATCAAGAGAGACAACAATTATGTACGAAGTTATATACAAAATAACTATAAGATCATTTGGGGAGGAGATAAGGTAACTAGATAGCACAGTAGAGTACCAGGCCTAGAGTGAGAAAGATTCATTCTTGAGTTCAAATGTAGACCAAATACTTACAAGTTGTGCAACCCTGAACAAGTCACTTAACTCTGTTTGCTTCAGTTTCCTCACCTGTAAAATGAACTTGAGGAAGAAATGTAAAACCACTCTAGTATTTTTGCCAAGAAAACCTCAACTGGCATCATGGAGAGTTAAACAATACTAAAACAATTGGACAAGAAGAACAATAACAAAATAGTTGGAGAGGAAAGTACCAGTGGTTAGGATGATCAGGAAAGGCTTTAAATGGCACTTGGCCTGAAATGGGGTCACATAAATCAATTAGAGAAATAGCATATAATCTATAAAATTCAATATATGCACATTATATGTTGGAGTGATCTTAAATTCATCTGTACTTTTGCATCCCATGATGTTCTTTATGCCCTATGAAAATGTTCCACAAAAAATCCAGTAAATTCACTGGAATTCTGCTGTATTACTTTAACATTTTGTGAGTGTTAAACATCATTTGGGCTACAGAACTGCTTGCTCTCGCTCTTGTTATATGGTCCACCTTTTCTGACCATACTTTTCCTAGATTTCTAGGACTTTTACTTTCTAACTCCTTCTAAAAGAATATTTATTCCATTGGAGTTTGATGCCATTCAATTTTGCATAATTTTTCTATGAGGCAAGTGGGTGTAAGGACAATTCCATTTTATAAATTATCAAAGTAAAATAATTAACAAAGTTAATCTTCTCCCTCAGCTTTTATGCCACATAATAGGTAATTAACAAATACTCTTGAATTAGAAAATGGTCTAGGTCACCTAATTCTCAACTTAGTGCTACAAGGCTGCCTATTGACTATGAAAGCCACAAATAAACATTAACCATATTGCATTTTAAAAAATTAATTTTGTTAAATATTTCCCAATTACATTTTAATCTGATTCATGTTGCAGTTGGGAATTTTGCCAGAGTAATTACATAGCTCACTTGGTCAAACCTCCTCATTTTATAGTGGAAGAAACTGAGGCTCATTTCAGTAGTTATTAAATAAATGTTTGTTGAATTGAATTAATTGAATTTTTCCAAATGGCACAGCTGATTTTGTAACGTGTACATGTAACATGTACATGTAACATGTAACAGTAGTTATTAAATAAATGTTTGTTGAATTGAATTGAATTGAATTATTGAATTTTTCCAAATGGCACAGCTGATTTTGTAACATGGAATATAACATTTCTAAAATAAAGAAATTTAAGGATGTGGAATATGCATATGTTAAGTTTAGACTTACAGATCCATAGGTAATACTTTAACTTACAGTTCAAGCATAATTGAAGTTTGTTGCTGAATATATGTACTATTTAAATTCTAGTCAGATTTTAAAAACTATTATATACTAATTATAAATTCAAGAGTTCCAAGGAAGGAAAATAGGAAACAAATATTTGCTAAGGGCTTTACAAATAGCTTTTTTGATCAATAATTGAAAGAGATATAGAAGACAGACAAAGATGTGACCTTGTTTCTTGTTTGCCACATCTACTTTCCATCTCTCATATCCTTATTCAAGATCCATATTGAGGTCAATCTCACTCTAGTCACCCTATTTTCACTATTGATTAACCTTTTTATTCAATGATGAGTTCAAAATTCTTGACCTGAGTCCCTAATAATTGTCATAAACATTTCTTTAAAAATATGTCCAATCTTCTTTCCTTGATGGTAGTGGATAGAAAAGAAAATGAGGAAATTGGAAAAGGGAGCTAGTATCTAACATAGCAGAAGCAAAAGAATAGAAAATAAGTGTTTTATGTGTTAAATTTGAATTTATGGTATAACTAAGTGGTACTACCTTTTATAAATTGTTGAAAATATTGGAATAGATATAGCTAAAGATCAGAACTAAAGATATAGATGTAAGAGTTATATGTGTATGTATATGTATATATACATATATAAATATATATCTACATCCATACAATTATATGCTTCTATACATACACACATACACATATATGATAATTGATTTATTTTATTCAAGGTCTTGATCTGAATATTGCTTTTTCAGGTACGATTCTCATTTGAACTATTGTAAACTAATTAACGTTTCATGACCATCACAAGCATTCCAAGTCTTCCTAAATAAAAAAAAAATTACTCTGTAAAAAACAATACACAAAGAAAGAGACCAATTTTAAATACTAAGCTAGGATTTTCCTAGCCTTATTAATTCCCGTCAGACTTCCATCAGAGTGAGTTCTGTTACCTTCTGTCTTCCAGTTCAGTGTTTCCTCTGCTGCTTTTAGTTGGAGGTCAATATCCTGCAGCTTCTCCTCTACTAAAGGAAACTCTACTTCTAGTACAGTTTTTAGAATCTTGTTGTACCAGTTTGTCATCAGTTCTAAATTAGCAATAAGTTGTCGATAATACTCCCTGGAGGAAAAGATTTCTTTTGCTGTCTCAGGAATCTGCCTTGTCTGTCTCATTTTGAGGTAATTTACTTCTCTCAAAACAGATGTTAGCTGGAAAAAAAGAACCAACACAAGTGGTAAGATCCATTTGCATTTTTCCCAACCAGTAAAATATTATCTGGAGTGACGGTGGGGGTGTTTCTTTGCCTCAGTTAATATGAAGAGATCATGGCACTAAGTTACATAATACATTATGAATGAAGAGTCCCAAAGTTGTTTACACTCTGTTATTTACTTTGAAGCCCTATTCACTTTATGCTAAAGATGTGAAGTATATAGCAACAAGTAGGGAAATTAAAAAATTTGGATCAGAATATTCATGTGCCCTCTAAAAATTCTCTAAAATTTTAGCTTCCTAGTTGGCAACTTGGTAGAAGGATCATTCATGTTATTAAAAAAAAGTTAAAAAATTCCCACAATGTCCTTAGTTGCAAAGATATAAAAATACAATTGCACACTTTCCTCAAGAAATTTATAAATTTATCGAGCAGATAAAGCACAAACACAAATACTTGTAATACAATAAGTGTAGATGAGAAGTCCACATAAAAGTACTATGAGAAATTTGAAAAGGGATCATTTTCATCTAGGATAAAATTAGGGAAGGCTTCATAGAAAAGGTAAGTGTGGATCTTGAAAGGAAGGCTTTTAATAGGTAAAATTGAAGATAGAAAAGGAACATAGATGGAGGGACTCCATTACAGCTAAAGGTATAAAGGTATAAAGGTGGCAAAAGGCAATTTGAAATTACCTACATCACACAATATATGAAGATTATTATGAGATAAAACCCTAAACAATTATTGGGTAAAAATGTGGAAAATCTAACTGAAAAAATCCCTATGGTCTCTCCCACTTTTATTTTCCAACTGTAGGAATCATAATTACAAAGCAGGAGGAAGAGGAGGGATCACAAGAATTACAGAAATAGCAATAATAGCAGAGAAGCACTTTGTCAGTTGGGATTTATGCCTGATGTAATATAGGCATTAGCTGAGTAGCAACTTGACAAAAAGGGGGTGATTTGACAGTCAGGAGATGGATTTTTTGACAATTATATATAAAGCAACAATGATACCATAAGTATAATTCCTGTGCTTCTATATTTTAAGCTCTCATAAAAAAAAGAATGAACGAATGACTCGAGTGAAATGAACAAAAACAAAAAAAGCATTTGTTAATCACTGAAATGGCTAACCACTGTCCTTTTATTTTCTAAGATCTTCCTAACATCATGAAAATAAGAAATATATTGAGCAAAAGTTTGGTTTCAAAAGGGAGGATGCAAGAGTTAGTTACCTACTTGTGTGCATATTCTTAACTAGAATAGAACTTCTTTGAGGTCAGGAATAACTCATTATTTATCATAGAATCTTACACATAATAGGCACTTAAATGCTAGTTGAATTAAATTGTCATTATATACTTTACTACCTGGCACATAACAGGAATTCAATAAATGTTTTTTGACTATCATGATTTTTATGAAACTAGATCAGTGATTTCACTCGTATGGAGAATTCCTTGCGAGGAAGCATCTTTACTGATGCAAACTGGTCCCTTCCCTGAAACTTAGTCTTAGATGCCCATGGCCTTGAGAGGTAAAGTGATTTGCTCAGAGTTTCACAGTCAACACATGTTAGGGAAAGGACTTGAATACAAATCTTCCTAATCCTGAGGCCTGCTCTTAATACTATACTACACTGATGCAGACCTACAATAGTTAAAAATTTCTTAAAGATTTTTGTGAACTTATATGAATGCAAAACCATGTAAAGATACTGGAGAAACCTTAAAAACCAAAAAAATCTATTAACAAATTGTCATTAAGCACTTACTATTATACACCATACACTTTCTTATGTACAAAGGCAAAAGCGAAAGTCTCTGCCTTTAAATATCATCCATTCAACCAGGAAAACATAAGATCTGACTACAGGAAGCAAGCAAAAGAAAATATCTTGCTTACTCTCCCTTGCCCATTCTAACACATTTTGAGAATAAAATCAGAAATATTAAATAAATTACAGTCTCTAAGTGTATTACTACCAGTTGTCTCTATAGATTACTTACCTGTGGGTTAAAGTTGACAGTGATCTGCTTGGTTTCTGGATCATGACAGAGTAATGGCTGAGTGAGATTATACTGTGACTTCTCTGATACTGTCTGGCACCAGCTGTCATAAAGCTTTCTCTCATACCTGCAAGGGTACAGCAAGCTCCTAATTAGTACCCATATCAACACCTCGGTGACAAAGACAATTTAATATGATATAAACAATATTGGTTTCAAAATGAGCAGAATCACTACTGGGTGATCCAGTAGTGGTATCCTAAAGAGATAATAAAAAAGGGAAAAGGACCATAAATGAAAAATGTTTATAGCAGTTGTTTTTGTAGTGTCAAAGAACTGGAAATTGAGTGGAGGCTATCAATTGGGGAATGGTCAAATAAGTTACAGTATATGAAATTAATGGAACATTATTGTTCTATAATAAATGATGAGCAGTCCAATTTCAGAAAAGTGTGGAGAGACCTACATGAATAGATGCTAGGTGAACTGAAAAGAACTAGGAAAACATTGTACACAGTAACAACAAGATTATGTGATAATCAACTGTGAAGGACGTGGTTCTTCTCATGCCATGATTTAAAACAATTCCAAAAGACTTGGAAGGAAAAATGCCATCCCGTCCAGAGAGAGAACTATGGAGCCTGACTGTGGTTTGTAACATAACATTTTCACCTTTTTGTTTGATTGCTTTTTATTTTTTTTTGTTTTTCCCTTTTGGTCTGATTTTTTTTTGCACAACATGAAAATATGGGAAAATGTTTAAAAGGATTGCAAATATTTAACTTCTATCAGACTTCTTGCTGTCTTGAGAAGGGGGAAAAGAAGGAAGAGAAGGAGAAAAATTTGGAACACAAAGTCTTACAAAAATGAAGAATGAAAACGATCTTTAACATGTATTTGGAAAAATAAATACATTATTGATATAAAAAAAATAAAAGTGGGACAAAAATATAAAATAATTCCTCAAATTGAATTTGGCAGTGACAAAATCAACAAAAGGTTATAGTCAAAGATAACATAGGAGATTAGAAAGATCTGTAACAGGTCTGAAGGCTGATGCAGAGCCAATGTAAATGAAACAGTGATGGGACTCCATGGTGGTGAAAGAAACAGCAGCAGCTTCAGGAATTCTCAAGCCAGAGACTTAGTGTCTCTGGAAACCTGGGAACTTATCAGAAAGAAATTATACAGCACCCTTGTACTAGACACTTTTTCTTTTTTGTACTAGACACTAGCATCTTTTTAAAACCATCAGCAAGCATCATATATAACAGGGATAAACTAGAAGCATTTCCAATAAGATCAGGGGTGAAACAAGGTTACCCCCATCACCATTGCTATTTGGTATTAAATTAGAAATGTTAATTTTAGCAATAAGAGAAGAAAAAGAAATTAAAGGAATTAGAGCAGGTAATGGTGAAACCAAATTATCACTTTTTGCAGACGGTGTACTTAGAGAATCCTAGAGAATCAACTAAAAAAACTACTAGAAACAATTCACAACTTTAGCAAAGTTGTAGGATACAAAATAAATCCACATAAATCATCGGTATTTTTATATATTGCCAACAAAGCAAGAGATACAAGAGAAATTCCACTTAAAATAACTGTCGATAATATAAAATATTTGGGAGTCTATCTGCCAAGACAAAGTCAGGAACCATATGAACACAATTACAAAACACTCTCCACACAAATAAAGTTAGATCTAATCAACTGGAAAAATATCAAATACTCATGGGTAGGCCAAGCTAATATATTAAAAATGACAATTCAACCTAAAAATCTACTTATTCAGTACCATACCAGTCAAATGCATAAGAAATTATTTTACAGATCTAGAAAAAATAATAACAAAGTTCACCTGGAAGAACAAAAGGTCAAGAATTTCAACAGAATTAATGAAAAAATGCAAATGAAGGTTGCCTAGCTGTACCAGATCTAAAATTGGAAATGACTATGGTGGAACGTAGGCACTGACTCATACCTAACACTGTATTCCAAGATAAGGTCAAGACATAAAGAGTGATATTTTAAGCAAATTAGAAGAACATAGGGTAGTCCACATCTCAGCTCTCTGGAGAAGGAAGGAATTTGTGGCCAAAGAGGAACTAGACTACATCACGAAATGCAAAATGGATTACTTTGAATATATTACAAAAGTGTTTGTACAAACAAAACCAATGCAGACAAGATTAGGAAGGAAGCAATAAAATGAAAAAAATTTTATATCCAAGATTTCTGATCAAAGCCTCATTTCTAAATTATAGACAATTGGCTCAAATTTATAAGAAGACAAGCCAATTTATTATGTATAAATGGTCAAAGGATATGAACAGACAATTTTCAGATGAAGAAATTAAAACCACTTCTAAGTATATAAAAAATTGCTCTAAATCACTATTGATTAAGAGAAATGCAAATTAAGACAACTTTGAGGTACCACTACATACCTTTCAGATTGGCTAAGATGACAGGAAGAGATAATGAATTCTAGAGGAGATGTGGGAAAACTTGGACACTAATTCATTATTAATAGATTTGTGAACTGATCCATCCATTCTGGAGAGCAATATCTATGCCCAAAGGACTGTCAAACTGTGCATACCCTTTAATCCAGCAGTGACTCTAGTTGGGCCTGTATCCCAAAGATATCATAAAAAATGGAAATGGCTCAACATATGCAAAAATGTTTTTAGCAGCCCTTTTGTAGTAGCAAGGAACTGGAAACTGAGTGGATGCCCATCAGCTGGAGAATGGTTGAATAATATTATGGTATATGAATGTTATGGGCTATTATTGTTCCATAAGAAAAGATGAGCAGGATGATTTCAGAAAGATTTGGAGAGAGTTGTGTGAACCGATGCTAAGTGGAGTGAGTAGAAGCAAGAGAATATTGTACAATGCAACAACAAAATTATATGATGATCAATTCTGATGGTCATGGCCCCTTTTTAACAATAAGGTGATTTGGGCCAATTTCAAAAGCATTTGTGATGGAAAAAAGTAATCTGCATCCAGAAAGAGGACTGTGGGGACTGAACATGGATCACAACATAGGATTTTCACCATTTTTGTTGTTGTTTCTTTGTTTGCTATTTCTCCTTCTCATTTTTTCCCTTTTTGATCTGATTTTTCTTATGAATCATAATAATTGTGGAAATATGTATTGAAGAATTGCACATTTAACATATATTGGATTACTTGCTGTTTAGGGGAGGGGAATGAAGGGAAAGGAAGGAAAAAAAATCTGGAACACAAGGCTTTGCAAGGGTGAATGTTGAAAGCCATCTTTGCATATATATTGAATATAAAAAGCTACTATTTTTTAAAAAGAAAAGTTCACAAATCCCAGTGTAATAGCCTCTGTTCTAGATGATTTCCAAGGTACTTTCTAGCTCTAAATTTTGTAATTCTGTGATCAAATGTGAGTTGTAGTTATAGTCAAGACAATTAATTTAATTTATTTATGCTGATTATTTTACAGGCTTACTTAAGGATGGCTTCTATTATTAGGAAGGCTCAGTTCTAAATGTAGCATAGGCTTGTAAGGGAGTAAAACCAGAGATGAGATGGGAACTCATTGCTTTTTGTCTGAGTTTCTACCAGATGAAAGATGAAGAGTCTGAGGCTTTAGTTGGAATGATAGTATATTATTTGCTTCCATTCTAGTTTCAAATATACCTCTGAATCAGTCCTGAACATGGAGAAAAATGTTCTGAATTACTGTGGGCTTATAATTGTCAGAGAAAGGAGGATTTGGGAAAAAAAACCCATGGAGTTTAATGACAAAAAGTACTCTGCTAAATTAATTCTTCAATAACCAATAAATTAACTTTTTTTTGCTTACTGTCTAGGTTGCAGGCATTAGGCTAGGAACTGACTATAAAAAGAAAAAAAAAGATGCACTATTTTTCCTCAAAGTGCTTGTATTTTATTGGAGATGGACAATACATACTTATCTAAGTATAATCAAAACATGTACAAGATTATATAAAATTAAAACTTTTGCACAAATAAATCTAAGGCAACCAAAATTAGAAGGAAAATTGGAGGGGGAAGTTACAGGAAGTTTCTCTGATAAATTTTATATATTTTTTTGTATATTTTGCATATAGTCACATAGGTATAGGGGGCAACACTAATAGATGGGGGGTGGTGATAAAGAAAGGCTTCATGTAGAAGTTGATCTGAGTTTTAAAGGTATAAAGAGGCTTTGGAGTATGTCCACATCACCTAAAATGGAAATACTTTGAATCTTCCTACCACATGGATAGGTGTACCACCCTTTAATTGGCTGTTTAGTCCATAAAAAATTCCAGATAGGGTTAGTCTTTTGAGCTCTTTCTTGCTCTATCCAGAAAGTGACACCCATACCATGCTTTTAAAAGAAAATTATTTTGGCCGTTGGGAAGGAAGTATTCTGAACAGGGAACAAATTAAGAACCTATTGCAACATTCCAGACAAAAGATAATAAGGGCTTGAACGAGGATGGTGGCCAAGAATAAAAAAAAGGATGCTGGATGCAAAAAAAATAGTATAAATGATAAGATTTGTTTGGCAATTGATTAGATATGTGCAGTGAGAGAATGAGAAGTTAAGGATGAATTCAAGGATGTGGATTTATGTGATTGGAAGAAAAGTATTGTCCTTAACAGAAATAGGATGGATTTTAAGGGAAGGTAATTTTGAATGTGTTGACTTTGAGAAGTATAGGTAGGGGATCTAACTTGAAATACAGTTGGTGATGTGGAAGCAAAGCCCATTTTTTCCCCAGATAAACTTATTGTAAAATCTTATGCAAAGAAAAACTATTAGTATTCTATGCCATTTTCTTCCAGACTACTTGAAAAAGTGACATGAGAAGTAATATAAATTAAACTTTCTTAACAAAATAAATTTCTACATAGATTATATGCAAAATATATGCCTCATTCTACAACTAGTGATCTCTCTAAGTAGCATATTTCATCACAGTCCTCTGAAATTCTATCTGGTTATTCCAATTATCAAAGTTCTTAAGTCTTTCAAAGTTATTTGTTCTCATAGCACTGCTACATTATTCATACAAGTCTTTCCCAGTTTCTCTGACAGCATCCACTTCATCATTTTTTTCAGCACCATGGTATTCCATTATATTCACATACTATAACTTGTTTAGTACCCCCAATTGAAGATATGCTCCCTTAGTCTCCACAAAAAAGTGCTGCTATAAATAACTTTGTTCTGATGGGTTCTTTTCCTTTTTCTTTGATCTCTTTAAGTATAGGCCAAAGAGTACATCAAAATATATGTACAATTTAGTGACTTTTTTCTCAGTTATAAATTGTTAGATCAATTCATAGTTCTACTAACTACATACAAATGGGCCTATTTTCCTCATAGCCACTCCAACATGTGCCATTTTCCTTTCCTTTCAAGATCATTAATTAGATATGTGAAGTGAAACTTTGGAGTGGCTTTATTTTTAACTAACTTTTAAATCTTTAGAGACTGTTTTTATACAACCAATAGCTTGACTTTCTTCATTAGAAAACTGCAGGTTCATATTCTTTGACCATTTATTTATTGAGAATAATTTTCATTCTTATAAGGTGGAATCTATTCCTTAAATTTCTTGGAAATGAGATCTTTGCAAACGAATTTGCTGCAAAAATTTGCCTGTTTATGTTTCCCTTCTAACATTAGTCACATTTGGTTTTGTTTGAGCAAAATCTTCATTTTACATAATCAAAATTGTCTATTTTATCTTGTATGATCTGCTCCTAATTTATTTACTTATTTATTTTTTGATTTATTTTTTGTTTTTTTTTTGATCTGCTCCTAATTTAGTTAAAAACTCTTCACTACTTAAAGTTAATTTCTTGTCTTTTAATTTGTTTATGCGGTTACCTTTTATGTCTGTTTCATGAATCTATTGGGAGGTTTTCTTGAAAAACAGTGTGAGATGTTGATCTATACCTAATTTCTGACAAATCATTTTCCAGTTTTTGCAACAGGTTTTTTGCCTGTGCCAAATTGTGAACATTTATCCTAGTCATTGGGGTCATTCAGTTTATCAAATATTGGCCTACTATGCTCATTTGCTTCTATTTATTATGCATGTAACCTGTTCTACTGAGTAACTTTATTTTTTAATTTGTACTAAATCTTTTTGATGATTATTGTCTTATGGTATAGTTTGAAATTTGGTACTGCTAGGCCCCATCCTCTCCATTTGTTCCTCCACATGAATTTTGCTATTATTTTTTCTAGGTAACTAAAGTAATCTTTCAGTAGTTGGATTGGAAGTGTATAAATAAATTAATTTATGTAGAATTGCCATTATTGTATTGCCTTGGCCTACCCATGAGCAGTTTCCTCAGTTACCTTTATATGTTTAAAGAGTATTCTGTAATGGTGTTCATATTCAATAGTGTACTATTTGGAAAGTAGACTCCCAAATATTTTATTCATTTTGTAGTTCTTTTAAATGGAATGTCTTTTCTCATCCCTTCCTTATGCATTCTGTTGGTAATAAATAGAAATGGTAATGATTTATTTTATATCCTGCAGTAGCTGAAGTTATTGTTTCAATTAATTATTAGTTGACTCTTTAGGATTCTCTCAGTAAATATATATATATAATCTATAAAAGACAATGATTTTGTTTCTTCTTTTTTGATGCTTATTTCCTTGGCTTCTTTTTCTTGTTTAATTACTAGAACTTGTATTTCTAAGCCTTATATAATTAGTAATAGTGATAACATATATAATTTAATAGTAATGGTGAAGAACATTATTACTTTACCAGTGATCTTACTGGAACGATATCTGGATTGCGATAATTATGGATAATACTGATTCTTTATATTTTAGATAGATAATACTTATCACCTTTAGAAAAGATACATTTATTTTTATTGCTTCTGTGGTTTTGTTTTTAAAATACAAGTATGCCATGTCTTTTCAAAAGCTTTTTTTCTGTACCTACACAAAAGGCTTTAAAATTTCTGCATGTTCAACAAAAAATGAATTATCAACGTGTATGCTCAATAAATATCTACTTAATAAACTGTAGTGTTTCTTTACTATTTTCAAAATCAAATATAAACTCCTGTTTAAAGCTTTTCAAAATCTGACACCTTCCTATCTTTATGATCTTATTATACCTTACTTCCATCCTCATATACTATGGTCGAGGCAGTCACATAGTGGGTCAACAAGCAGTTATTAACTTACTACTATGAGCCACTGTGCTAAGTCCAGTCCACCTAGACTATGGGCAAGGCATTTAACATCTTTGTCTATGTACCAATCTATGTACCAATAATATTGGTAGGTACAGTATTATATAAATGCTAGTTATTGTTATTGATTGATAATGGAGAGAGTACTAGACTTGTAGTCTACCCACACCTTTTTTCTTTGTTTATAAAAGGGGTATGAACAAGATTTAAGGAAATCATCCAAGTAAAACACTTTCTAAGCTTAAAAGAGCTAAATAAATGGCAGTTATTATTATGATGATCATTAATAATGAATAAACCATTTTAGTTTCATAAAAATAGTATAACATTCCAGGCTTGCTAAATTTTGTTAAAAACCAGCAACAACAAGACAACTACATAATATAGAAAATAATGTAAACAGCTGAGCATGGCAATGGACATCTGTAATCCCTAATATAAGGCAAACTGAGGCTTTTGTGGTTGGTTGTTTGCTTATCTTTCTTTTTCAAAGAGGGCCCAAATGATGCCACTATATTCTAGTCAATGTATGTGTCCAATTGTGGTTGAAAAATACAAGAGAGAATGTAATTTACTTACTTTTCCAGTAACTGAAGCATGTCTTCATACTTTTGTAGCATCTCTTTACCTTCAGAGGTCTCCATACAACTAATAACAACAGATAACAAAAAGAAATAGTATAGGATTAGTGAAGTTGAAACAACATTTATGAAACAAAATAATACCTTTAAAAGGATTAGTGGATGAAAGAATTGCTTTCAATATTACGTTTCACAAATGTTCCAAGTAAATTAGTTCTCTATCATTTGCATCTCCAGAGATGACCACCACAGATGATTTGTGGTTTGGTAGCAGTTCTAATACTTCTAAATAAGTGGTCTACTTTAACTAGTTCCCAACAGAAACCCCAAGTGGGGAAGTGAGCTCATGACTCAGACTACAATCTCCATTATGCTAGAAAAACTTAGCATGCAGAGTCAGTAGGGCTACCAATCAACAAATCCATAAATCAAAACCACATTTATATAGTACTTTATGGTTTGCTATAACACTTCATTTAAGATAACCCACCCTTGACATGTAGATGTACAAGTATTATCCTTATTTTACAGATGAAGAAACTGAAGTTCAGGAAAGTTACAAGATTTACTCTTCTCTACATAACAATCTAAATATTTAATCTGGGCTTTGAATGAAGTCTCCTATCTCCTGAAGTCTAAGTCCCATTTCTCTATTGTGATCCTTGTTATTTTTAAAGATATATTATTTGATGTTGAAGCTATAAGTGATAGGTTTCCAACATGTAGTCACTTGGTCTGTGAACCTGCATTTTTTCTCTAACATGAACCTTGTGGCCAAATAAAGCATATTTCTAATATATTACCAAGGTAAATAAAATTTTTGTGACTTTGGGCAAGTCATTTAAGCTCCAAGGCCTCAGTTTTCCCTGCCATAAAAAGAAGAGGTTGAACTACATATACTCCATTGGTCTCTTCCAGCACTTTGGAAAACTTAAAAGTTTTCCAAAATTGAGATGAAAGGTAGAATTGCATCATTATCAATGAATACTGTCAGTTGTTTTCCTTGAAATGACAGGCTTACTTCATTAATTTTTAAGAAAATGTCAAATATATAGGAATGAGTAATTTTTGTTTTTTTGATTGTCAGTCATTTTCACAATTAAAAATGGTATTCCATGAAAAACAGTGCCTAGTTTAGCTTGCAACTCAAATGCTTTCAGGACTTTAATACTTCAGCAGGTAACAGAAGTGCCTCAGGTATACTTCTTTCATCACAAAGAATGTTAAAAAGATGCATACTCAAGAACTGAGATTCTATAAAAGTGAATGATTTTTATTGCTTCATAGAGGACATTCTTAGATGAAATTGGCATTTTAAAAACTGTGCATGATTGTAGACAGGACCATATTTATTAGTAAAATTTAGTGCCACTGTCTTGATACATGTTGTGATACTGGCACTTTTACCTCCTGTTGTTGCAGCATTAACATAATTGTTGCTATTTCTCTATTGTTTTTAGTCTTGTCTGATTCTTCATGACTCCATTTAGACTTTTCTTGGCTCATTTCACAGCTTATTTTACAGATGAGTAAACTAAGGCAAACAGGGTTAAGTGACTTGCCTAGAGTCACACAGCTAGTAAGTATCTGAGGCCAGATTTAAACTCAGGAAAATGAAATTTTAATCATGAAATTAAAAAAAAATTCAATACTTTATTTCAGCACCACTAGTATGCATTGCCAAGCATTCATATAAAAGATTTTCTTCAATGATTAATTGGTATTAGTATTGGATGAATACAACAAAACAGTGACTGCATCCACATTTATAGATTAATCTAATTATAAGACAAAATTACAATTCTGCAAATGAGATATTAACTTAGTCTGCATGTCTGCACATAAAGTTTATTCTCTTCCTCTTCCCTCTCCCTAAATCTTTCATTCATTTGCAAGAGAATGAAACTAAAAAAGACAAATTACCTCAATCTTATTTTTAAAATACGCTTGTTTACTCTTGGGTATCAGGACCCAAGGGATCCTCAGATCACACTTTGAGGATTGACAACACAGGAAAACCCTCCAAATCATCGCTAGTTATAGATGTTATGATTTAGAGAATCCTAGATAATCAACTAATGTTAATTGAAATGATCACTTTAGCAAAACAGGGTATGTATAAATAAACCAATAGAAATGATTAGTTTTATGTTTCTCACCAATAAAATACAATGGAAGGACATGAAAAAGGAAATTCTATTCAAAATAACTACAGAATGTATAAACTATCTTGAAGCTAACTATCAAAACACACGCAATACTTAGATAAATTATATGCATAAGACAATTTTTAGAAAAATAAAGAAAAATCTCATATAATTGTAAAGGTACTGATGGGATCATGGATGGATCATCCCAATATAATAAATTGATACTACCTCAATTAATGCACGTATTAAGCATTATACGAATGAAACTACCAAGGGATTATTTTGCAGAACTAAATGAAGTAATAATAAAATTCACCTGGAAGAATAAAAGATTAAGAATCTCAATTGACATAATAAAAAAGTAAATATGAAGAAGATTTGAAAGTATCACATCTCAAATTATTCTAGAAAGCAACAATCATTTGGCACTAGTTTAAAAATAGGAAATTGTTATTTGCCAATCAGTATTGTCAGATTTGGCAAAGAAGACAAAGGAGTAACTAAACACTGTGGGATAGCTGGAAAGAAGTTATTCAATTTAAATCAGTACCTTTCATTATATACCAATAAGTTCCAAATGGATATAGAACTTAAATGTAAAATATTATTTTACTTAAAATTAGGTAAGAAGGATAAAAGGTAAGAAGATACCATTTGCAACTATGGCTAGGGAAGTATTCTTAACTAAATAAGGGTTTATATTGATCACAGAATATAAAATGAATAATTTCTATTACATAAAATTGAAATATTTTTGTGTATAACACCAATGCAGTCAAAAATTGAAGGAAATATCTAAATGGCATATATTTGCAGCAAATTTCTTTGATTAAAATAATATCTAAGGTATATAAGGACTTAATATAAATGAGTAAAAATATAAACTATTCCTCCATGATTAAGTTATTAGGGGATATTAATAAACAGTTTAAAATGAAATAATATGATCTTATATTAACAACAATCATGTACAAAATTCAAAATCACTAATAAGAGAAATGACATTTAAAACAGTTTTGAATTTCTATCTGACATGTATCAATTTGGCAAAAAAAACCCAAAAAGATGAAAATGACAATTACTAAAGTGACTATGGGAGGAAATACTGTGATGGATTGGAGGAGCTGTAAGTTGCTGCTATATTCTGGAAAGCAATTTGATATAATACCCTCAGAGTTGCTAAACTGAGCATACTAGGCATATATCTCAAAGATGTCAAAAAGAGAGAGAAAGGACCTATATGTACAGAAATATTTATAGTAGATTTTTTTTTTGGTAGCAAATAACTGGAAACAAACTAGAAATCAATTTGAAAATAACTAAACAAATTATGGTATATGAATGTAACAAAATGCTACTGTACTTGTAAAAATGGCATATAAATTCAGAAAAATATTGCAAGACTTTTGAATAACACGATAGAGTGAAATGACCAGAACCAACAGACCTGTACAATTATTGTTGAATTTAGTAAAACAATGAAGCATACTTTTCATCTTTTAGCAGAAATGCAACTTATATATCAAAGGTACAGAATAAGGGTTTCTAGTGAGGAGGGAAGAATTAGTATATAGAGATAGCAATTCATCTCCTTCCCCAAAAGATAGAAACTCAAAGATATAAATTAAACATTATAAAACACACAAAATAAGACAAAAAGAAGTTCATATTTATTACTATTTTGTTAAATTTAATATGTATTAAGATTTGAACTATGAAATGTTGGATTTCATATATAATCTTATTTTGGGATTTTTCTCTTTTCTTTTCTTTTTTTTTTTGGGGGGGGTCAGTATCCTCCTGATTGTATTCTTGCAGTATTTTATGAGAACTTGAAATGCAGGGAAGTCTGTTTGCAAATGAACAAACTCTAACCAGAATTTTTAGGTTTTCATGACATTGAACTTGATGGAGAAAGATCCATTTCATACAGACTCATGGAAAAGTATAATTTAGGATGGAGGGCACACATCTGGATACAAATAGAACAAGTCTAATTTCTCTCTTAGCTAACAACTTTTCAAATCCTTGAAGATAATTATAATTCCCTACCCTCCACTGGTAGTTAAACACCACCAATTCTTTTAGCAGATCTTTACCTGAAATAATTTCAAGGCTTTTTTTTTTAAACATTTTGTTCAATCTTCTTTGAATGTTTTCCAGGTAATAAATGTCATTCCTAAAATGTATCACCCAAAACTGAACACAGTACCTCAGATAAGATTTGACCAATCTAGAGTTGAAAAATCTAGACTTCTACTCTTCAGTCCCAAATGTTAGCTAAACCCTCCTGCTTTGGTCCTTTAACAAGTATGCCATCTATATGTTTAGTCTCTTTATTCATGAAAATAATAAAAATCTTAAACAAGTGTCAAGCAAAGATTTCTTAAGGCTCTCCACTTCCTTTCTTAGCATCAAACCTTTTATGTCTAGCTTTTTTTTAGTCTGGCCTGATACAACTGATACAGAGTTCACTTAATTGTACTATCATCTAGCATCTCCTTAACCAAGAATAGCATGATTTTAGATAAACTGTATACTATTCTCTTGCTCTACTAGTCTGATAGTCTTGTCAAAAAAAAAAAAAAACAAACAAACCCAAACCAACCAATTTTTATGAATGCTTTATCTCTTTCAACCCCACCCTCTAGATTGACTTTTCCTTTTGACAAAGAAAAGCAATTAAGGAAAAATATTCAATAGAGCAGATGAATCTGACAATATATGAAGTATTGGATACTAGCTGTCCTCTATCTCTCTACCATGAAGTGGGAAGGCAACTTTCCTTATCTATGTGCTCTGGAATTTCACTGTTTTTGGTTGTTGTCATTGTTTTATTATTTTTTAAAAATCATTTACATATCTTTAGTCACACTATAAATTATTCTCTTAGTTCTACCTATTTTATTATGCATCAATACATATAAATCTTCCCATGCTTCACCAAATTTTCTATTTTCTTCATTTTTTATTGCACAATAATGTCCCATCACATTCATGTGTCATAGTATTTCAGCCATTTACCAATTAATGTATACCTACTTTGTTTTCAGTTCTTTGTTCAGTGTTGCTGTGAATGTTATGGTATAAAATGTATTCATTTGTTTCTATTTTTAATTTCCTTGGAACATATGTCCAACATGGGATTACTAGTTCAAAAGGTATGGACAGTTTAGTCACTTTTCTTGAATTATTTCTACTCAATAACTGATAACCAAAGGTGCATTATTGTGTCTTATCTAATATGAATAATTCTCACTTTTGTCATCTTTGAAAATTTTTTATGACATGAAATGAACCCACAGAGTTTTACTTGTATTTTTCTCAGTGACTTGTAATACATTTTCCTGTATCTCCTTATGGTTTGCATTTCTTTTCTTTTTCTTTTTCTTTTTTTCTTTCTTCTTCTTCTTCTTCTTTTTTTTTTTTTGAGTTTTCCTTATCCTTTGACCATTTGTCTACTGGAGAATAGCTCTTGAAATTATAATTCATGTTAATTTAATATTAAGGATGTTCCAAAATTCTTCATGAAGTTTGAAGCTTTTACACAAAGACTTTTGCAACACTGTATAATGTGAATTTATTAAGGTGATATTTGATGAAATATTTCACTGTTTTACTGTTTCTGTTCTAATTCTGTTTTTACTGATTTTGTTATACAAAAGTTTTAATTTTATGTGAACAAAATAGTCTATTTTATGTATTCTAGCCCTTTTTTAGTTAAGAATTCTCCCTTACACATGATTATAAAAGTGAATACAGGATGCCAAAGAAACACATGTGATACAGATATAAATGCAAACCTTAAAGTGATACATATACAGATATAGATGTATACACACATTTAAATACATATGCTTATATAAAGTGTAATCTATACATATGTATATACCATGCATATAGATATATGTATAAATACACAAAAATATGCACATATGTATGCATCTCTATGTAGGCATATTTAAAGTTTGTAAAGTACTTTGTAGATAATATTTCACTTGAGCATCATAATCCCTGTTTTTGCTCAGTATGCTAACTTTCACAAATACATATGTGTATTTTATTAATATATATACTAAATATTGTGTGTATGTGGAGTATATTTATATTTTACAAATATATGCATATAAATGTTTTATATAATATATGTATATATAAAATATTAGTATATAATCACCATGTTTCCAATCTGATGATGACTTCATTCCTTAAGTCTTCAGGGAAAAATACATGCATACACTTAAGTTTAGTCTGCATTATTAACACTTTCTTTAAAATAAACAAAACAATAAATCAAGTCCTGATTTGTAGCAATTGCTAATGTTTGAGGTTTAAATGACTATGCCAAGTTATACTGCTTGGTTTCTCTATACAAACGTCAAGCTTCCTCTAGGATAAACTCAGGAGATTGGTTTGATCAGCTTCTTCTCAGCAACCTGTTCCCTGTCCTCTCTGATTGAAAGGTTGGGGGAGGGCAGCAATAAATCCCCTTCCCAACCTTCCTTTTATAGAAGGTTCAGAATTTTCCAGCTAATTTCATTTCATTTTCAGTTGTTTTGTTTGATATCAACTCCACAAACATTATATCTTCCCTTCATTAGATTATAAGCTTTTTAAGGATAAGGACTGTCTTGTTTTCTTATTTTATCACCAGAATTTAGCATACTTCCTGGGCCTTAATAGGTACTTAATAAATATTTGCTGACTATTAACTGAAAATTTAACCATCAGCTTTTACAAGTCAGAGCTAGTCTCAACATACCTTGTAAACAGAACAACTTTATACCTGCTTCTGAAGGCACCCCTGTAGTTAATGAGGTAAGGGGGTGATTTACACTTCAGAAAAATAGCCTTGGCAGCTGAGCCAAGGATAGAGTGAACAGTTGAAAGCATGAAATGGGAAGACTACTTAGGATAACACTGTTTTCTACTGCCAAGAAGGGATATAGTTTGGTAGATTGAATTCTATGCATGTTGTAATTTTTGTTTATGCATATTGTAGCTATTTTGAGTAGAATTTCTCTTATAATATATATATATATATATATTTGCATATATATATATAATATGTTTGTCAAAATGGATCAATTTCCTTTGAATTCCTAGCCTAGCTTGTAATTGTATCTGCTAGCTACTAATAATTAATCAATAAATATTTATTAAGCACTTATTACATGAGAGGCATTGTGTGAAAGAAATGCTAAGGATAAAAAAAGAGTGTAAAAGACAGTCCTTCCACTTAAGGAGCTTACAGTCAAATGGAAAAGATAACATGCAAACAAAAGATAAAATGCAAACAAAATCAAGCTATATATAGGAAAATGGAAAATAATTAATTGAGGTAAGGAACTAGATATAAACAGAGTTTGAAAAGGCTTTTAATAAAACAAGGGATTTTAGTTGAGACTTAACTGAAGCCAGGGAAGTCAATAATCAGAGCAAAATAGAGACCATGTCCAAAGCTGAGCGATGTAGTGCTTTGTTTATGGCACAGCCAGGAGGCCAGTGATACTAGATAGAAGAGTAAGGGTGTAAGTAGCTGGAAAAGAAGAAGGGGCTATGCTGAAAAGATTTGAATGCTGAACAGAGCATTTTGTGGATCTTGGAGACAAAAGGGAGCCAGTGAAGTTTACTGAGTGGGAGTGGGGTGAGGATGCATGGTTGGACCTATATTTTACTTTGGTTACTGAATAGTAAGATGGAATGAAGGTGGGGAGAGATTTGAGGAAGGCAGACCCAATAATAATTTTCAGTTGTTATTTTTCTCATTTAGATAATTTGATTTTCTTCTTTTTTTTGATTAGGTTAACTGTTTAACTTTTTAAAAAAGCTTAGTTTATCAGTTTTTATGATATTTGAATTTAAAATTTTTTTCTACTTCTTTCTAATTTTCATGATTACTTCCTTTTTATTTGTTTAAAAGTTACAATTTTGTTCACCTGTCTCCTATTTTTATTGAATGATCAATGAATTCATCATCTTTTCTCTATTTTTGAAAAACATGTTTTCAGAAATAGAGCTAGCTCTTCCTCTGAAGACTTATTTAGTGGCTATATTTAAGATTTGGTATCTTGTGTCATTGTCATTACTATTTTAACATAATTAATGTATCTTGAATGTGTTTATTTAAATAATAAATGTTTTTTGACCAATCATTATTCAGCATGTCATTAATTAGTATCCATTTAGGTCTGCATCAATCATACTATTTCCTTTATAAATGTCTATTTTTATGGTTGTGATTTGTGAATATTATGTTTACTATATTTGATTATTCCTCTCCAGGCTCAAATCCTGACTCTCCAGATTTTTCTTTACCATTCCACAGCATGGTCCCATCTTTTGCATTCTCTTGAAACTAAGTTTCTTTTTAAATTTTTTTTTAAATTTTAAATTTTATTTTAATTTTTAATTTTTTTGAAACTTTTTGTTGACACTCATATTTTTGTGTTTTTTTATAAATAACAGATCTTAAATAGTCAAAGGATCAAAACAGAAAATTATCAGATGAAAAAATTATAGCTATTCATACTTGTTCATATAAAATATTAGTATATAATCACCATGTTATTAAGTCTTTATTGATTAGAGAAATGAAAATTAAGACAACTCTGAGGTACTACTTCATACCTCTCATATTGGTTAAGATGACAAGTAATGATAAATTTTGGAGGAGATCTGGAAAAGCTGGGATACTAATGCATTTTGGTGGAGTTGTAAAATGATCTAACCATTCTGGAAAGCATTTGGAACTATGCCCAAAGGATTGCGTACTCTTTGATCCAGCAGTGTCACTCTGAGTTTTGTTTCACAAAGAGATAATAAAAAAACAGAGTGCAAAGTGCAAAATGTTTACAGTAGTTCTTTTTGCAATGGCAAAGAACTGGAAATTGTGTGAATGCTTATGTTAGGGAATGACTGAAAAAATGATGGTATATTAATGTAATGGAATATTTTTGTTTTATATTAAATGCTGAACAGATTGACTTTTAAAAAGCCTGGAAAGATTTCCATGAATTGATGCTGAGTGAAGTGAGCAGAACGAGGAGAACATTGTGCACAATAACACGATTATGTGATACTCAACTGTGATGAATTTGGTTCTTCCCAGCCATATGGTGATTTAAGACAATTCCAATAGACTTGGGATGGAAAATGCCTTTTAAAAAAATTTCTCATGTTTTTTTTTCCCTCTTGGTCTTATTTTTCTTGCATAACATGACAAATATAGAAATATGTTTAAAAGGATTGTATATGTTTAACCAAATCAGATTGCTTGCTGTTTGGAAGGAGAATGTTGAAGGGAGGAGGAATTTGGATGATGAAAACTATCTTTATGTATATTTAGAAAAATAAAATACAATTGAAAAAAATTTAAAAAGAAATAAAAGATCTTTTACTGCATGTAAAAATTTTAAATTGTTCCCTTTATAAATGAGGCATCACTCAACCTTATTGACAAGGTATTTTAAATGCTTAAATCCATGTTGTAAGTCATTTCCTCTCCATGATTGCCCAAAATCCCAACTAAAAGCTGTTTCTTCATATATATTTTAAAACAGAGTTCTTTTTTATATATTCATATTAGGCAGCAAAATGATCATAACCTTGAAGATATCCTGTATGATTTCGTAAATGGTATTCTTCCTTTAATCTTTTTTTCTGATCTTTTCAGCATTTCCCATTCCATAATAAAAGCCTTAAAATTATAATGCACTTTACTATGACATTAAATCATTAACTCTTTGAGTTTAAATATACAACACTTTCTGAAGCTAATGTAGTTTTATCAAATCAAAAGAAGTCTATATTGACAAAACAGGAAAAGGAAGGTATTATGGGAAAATTAGTTAACAAGAAGAGGTGCAAAAGACCTATTATAACAAAGGGAAAGAACGGAGAGGGGTGAGCATTGTCTGAAGCTTGATCTCATCAGTTTGACTTCAAGAGGGAGTAAAAATCATTCAGTTGGGTATAGAAATTTATCTAACTCTATAAAAGAAATTGAAGGAGAAAGAAGAAAAGAAAAGGGAGGCACAGGATAGAAGAAATGGCAGAAAAAACTAGGGGAAAAGGTAAGAGAAGGAAAGAAGGGTTGATAGAAAATAAAGAAGTGAATGGAGTGGGTTAAAAAACATTACTAAGAAAAGGGGGAGGGGTGATAGGAGATAAGGTAGTGGATGGGGTAGGTTAAAAAAAAGCATTAGTAAGAGAAGAGGGGGAAGGGTGATAGGAGATAAGCTAGTGGTGGGGTGGGGTGGATAAAAAAAACATATGACTAAGGACAGAATGGAAAGAGAGAACAAAAATATGTAAAGGGAAGAAAATAGGATAGAAGTAAATACTGTTAATATGCATGGGATGAACTCTTCCTTAAACTGGAAGCAAATAGTAGAATGGTTTAAAAAACAAATCCTACAATATGTTGTATACAAGAAACACACTTGACACAGAGAGACAAATACAGAGTAAAGGTAAAAGTGTGGAACAGAATTATAATGCTTCAGCTAAAGTAAAAAAAACAGGGATAGAAATTCTGATCTTAGATAAAGCAAAAGTAAAAATAGATCTTATTAGAGGAGAAAAGGAGGGAAATTATATATTGATAAAGTGTACAGTATAATTTGAAATAGTAAGGATACTAAAAGTGTATGCACCAAGTGATTTAACAGGCAAATTCCTAGAGAAGATTTTTAAGCCAGTTATAGGAAGAAATAGACAGGAAAACTATTTTAGTGGGGTACCTCAACTTTCTCAAAACCAGACAAATATAACTACAAAATAAACAATAAGTAAACTAGGGAGTTTAATAGGATCCTAGAAAACATAGATATGATAGATCTCTGGAGAAAATTGAACAAGGAACGAGCAGAACCAGGAGCTCATCATACACAGCAACAACAGTATTACATGATGATCAATTCTGATGAACATGGCTCTCTGCAACAAAGAATTGTCTCAAACCAGTTCCAGTTGTTCACTGAAGAAAACCATATACACCCAGAGAAAGGGATATGAAATATGGACCACAACATAACATATTCATGATCTCTATTGATATTTGCTTGCACTGTGTTGCCTTTCTCTGATTTTCTTTTTTTTCTTGTAGATAGGATTTTTCTTGCATAACTTGTCAAGTAATTCAACATTATTAACATGTCATGGACTTCCTGCCATTTAGGGGAGGGGAGGGGACTGGGGGTAAAATTTGTAATGGAAAGCTTTGTAAAGATCAATGCTGGGGAACTACCCATACATATGTTATACAAATAAAAAGCTTTAATTAAAAAAAAAGAAAATAAACCAATAGTCGGATGCAAATGAAAGACATGAACAAAAATAGAATTGTAAAGAGCAGTCTAAGATGACTATTGTCAAGGTAAGGAATGGTATTCTTTTTTTTTTTTT
>JAJPUD010015185.1:0-38271 GCA_023553655.1 Myrmecobius fasciatus
CCTTTCCTTCCCTTCCCTTTCCTTTCCTTTCCTTTCCTTTCCTTCCCTTCCCTTCCCTTTCCTTTCCTTTCCTTTCCTTTCCTTTCCTTCCCTTTCCTTTCCTTTCCTTTCCTTTCCTTTCCTTTCCTTTCCTTTCCTTCCCTTCCCTTTCCTTTCCTTCCCTTTCCTTTCCTTTCCTTTCCTTCCCTTTCCTTTCCTTTCCTTTCCTTTCCTTTCCTTTCCTTTCCTTTCCTTTCCTTCCTTTTTCTTTCTCTTCCTTCCTTCCTTCCTTTTTCTTTCTCTTTCTTTTTCTTCTTTCTGTAATTTTGTTTAATGACTTGCCCAGCATCACATGGCTAGTAAGTGTCTGAGACCAGATTTGAATTCAGGTCTTCCTGATTCTGGAGCTAGAGCTCTATCTACACCAATGACCTTTCCAATCTTCCTTTCCTTCTTATCTTCTCACTCTCATTTCTCCTCTTTCTCCTAGTTCCAGCTATTCTGTTGTCCTCTCTGCTTGACTCTTGTTGTTAGTGTTGTGGTTAATTTTCCTGCTTCTAGTTTCTTCCCTGAAGAGAAATCATGCTGCCATAATCATCTTTCTAATGGACAAGTTTGATGTCGCTCTCCTACTCAGAAGGATCACCTTCTGTGACTCTCATGACTGGTCAGATAATTCCAGACATTTTAGCCTGGTATTCTGGGCTTCCATAGAATGGTCCAGCCATTAGTGGGGCTGGTTGCTGCAAACTTAAATGAATACATTTAGATCCACCATTCAGACTGAGAAGAGTAATAGTCTCTGTGCATCCTGTTCTTCATCCTTTTCTGTTCTTCCCACATATTCTGTCATTCAGCATTCTTGATGTTCCTCAGACTACATACTCCATCTTCTGACTCTGAGCATTTTCGCTGACCACCATGCCTAGAACACACACACACACACACACACACACACACATTCTCTATCTCTCTGTCTCTGTCTGTCTCTTTCTAGCTCTGTCTCTGTCTCTATTTCTCTTTCTTTCTTTCTCTCCCTTCCTCCCTCTTTTCCTCCCTCTCCCTCTCTCCTTCCTTTCCTCCTCCCTTCCTCTCCCCCCCTCTCTCTGTCTTTCTCTCTCTCCTTGTCTCTCTCTCTGTCTCTGCTTCCCTCTACCGTCCTCTGTCTCTTTCTCCCTCTCCCCCTCTCTCTTTCCCTCCCTTCTCTCCTTCCCTTCCTTCTTCTCTCTCTCCCTTCTTCCCTCCTTCTCTCCCCCCCCCGGCCCCTCATCTCTGCCTTTTAACTTCCCTGGCTTCCTTTAAGTCCCAGCTGAAGTCCCACTGCCTTCCCCCTGTTGATTACCTCTAAAACTCAGAGTGAATGTGAATAAGAATTCTTTCTGTTTTGGCCTGAAGTCCTGAGGGTCTTCCCCTACCAGTTTGGATTTTTTTCCCAAATAGGTAAAAGAGGTCATTTTGGGGTCTCATTTCTTACTTAGCCTTAATCACTGAATGGGTGTTGCCTCAGTCAAACTGAGACTTCTTCAAGACTTTAGCTTAAAAACCCCCAAGATCTCCCACTGCATTTCCAGTAGTTCTGATCTATATCTTGACACAGACCTAGATGGCTCAGGAAGAGAAAGGGAGACTGGTGACCTTGCACAGTCCTCCCTCACTGAAATCCAACTCACTTGCTTGTCATGAGATCATCTTCCTGGTATCATGGTCCCCCTCAAGAACTAAGGATAAACAATAACCTCCAGTTTATCCCCTCTATATCTTGTTTATACATGGCGATTTGCACCTTGCATCTTGAGGACAGGTACCCATTTTTGCCTTTCTTTGCATCCCCAGTGCTTTCAGCCCAGTGCCTGGCATGTAATAGGCTTAGCAAATGCTTGCTAACTGGCTGAATGACTCCAGCTTCATATGGAGTATCATATTCTGCCCTGGGCATCATATTTCAGGAAGGACATTGACAAATAGGAGACTGGAGAGGAAGGTGACAGAATGGTGAGGGGACTGGAGACCTTGTTGTAGGAGGACTAATTGAAGGACCTAGGGATGTTTTTTTCTAGAGGAGAGAAAATCTGCGGGGAGTGCCATTCTTTCGAAGAATATGAAAGGCAGACACAGACAAAAGAAAGTAAGCTCGCTGTCTTTGACCCCAAAGGAAAGAAGTAGGGACAAAGGGAGGAGTTGCAGCGAGAGGAGTTTATGCTCAATGTAAGGAGAATTTCCTAATAATTCAAGTGATTCCAAAGTGGAATGGACTGTTTTGGGGAGTAGTGTGTTCTTGACCTCTGGAGTTTCCCCAAGTAAATGGATGGCTATTTGTTCATCAATAGGAGGAAAGAAAAACAGACTGGGTATTCATTGATGGGGAAGGAAAGGGCAGATAGCGGCTGAGAGTCCTGGGCATTGGACACTGGGCAAAAGAAAGGAGCAAAAAGAGAGGAGAAGGTCAAAAAAGAGCAGGGAGGGCAGGAGAAGGTGGGAGTGGGGTGAGGAGTGAAGAAGAGAGAGTAAGGATGAAGAGGAGATGGAGAAAGGATGGAGGGGGAGAGGAGAAAAGATACAGAGAGAGGGAAAGAAGAGGAGGGGGAGGAGGAGAGGAAGAAAGGAGGATGGCTCCAATTCTCTCATTCTCTGATCTGAAAAGGAACGTGATGGGATGGAGGTGGGGAGCGGAGGGCCAGGGGGAGGAAGATGCCTGAGTTCCATGTGGGAGCTGGGTTGAGCTGAGCTGAGCTACAAGAAGCCGGCTGGGCTGAGCTAGGCATGTTCCTGCCACTGGCTCTATCTCTGATGCTCTTCATTCTCCAGTGACCTTGTTGACGGCTCTGTATTTGCCGTCTGCATTTTAATGAGGCCGGGAGAGAAGGGCTGAGATACCGCAGAGATTCCAGCTCAGAATCAACTCCAAATCCACCCCAGCCCTCCCTTAGACCCAAGGAGCTGCCTGAAACCCAGGGGTATGTACTTGGGTACACCCCCTGGCACAGGGGCACCAGCCACCAGAGGGCATCATGGGAGAAACCCTTTCCTGGAGAGAGGTGGGCAAATCTCCCCTGGGGTGGACAAAACTTTACTCCTAAGCTGGGGGTTCTCCTACAGATACAGGCCCAGTGATCCCCAATAAATATCTTCTCTTTGAGTGGTTTAGGTACACAGTGAATAGAGCCTTGGGTCTGGAGTCAAGGACACCTGAGTTCAAATATGGCCTGAGGGACAGGTAGGTGGTACAGTGGATAGAAGACCAGTGCTGAAGTCAGGAGGACCTGAGTTCAAATGTGACCCCAGACCCTAGCTGTGTGACCCTGGGCAAGTCACTTAACCCCAATTGCCTCAGGGGAAAAATATGGCCTGAGATACTTCCTAGCTTTGTGACCCTAATCAAATCATTATCTCCTCCTGCCTTAGTTTCCTCAATTGCAAAATGAGAGGCACCTACCTCTCAAATGAAATAGTGTTTGGCATGGCCGAGGAGTTTAATAAATGCTTATCACTTCCCCTTCTCTTATTGTGCTAACTCTGACAGTCAAGGCTTTTATGAATTCAATTCCGTTCTTAAATAATACTTATGTTTTAGGAAATAGTGATGAAACTGAAGCACTCCTGTCCCTCACTTTGTATATTCTACAAAATTTAGTTTACGGCTGAATGGCTCTTTTTATATCTTGAGTTCCATAATAATCCCGAGATGTAGGTGTCACAATTGCCCCCATTTTACAGATGGGGAAACTGAGGTCCAGCACCTCATAGCAAGGGTCACATAGCAAGTAAATGTCTCGAGTAGGATTTGATTCCAACCTAAATCTTCCTGGCTCTAACTCCAGCTCTCTATCTGGAGATAGGCAACATAGTCCCCTTGTTGGGGAATGATGTACACTGGAATGGGATTCCTTCTGGGCTATGTCTCTATCTCCTGCCTCTTCCTCTTTTTCCTCCTCCCCCTCCTTCTTCTCTTTCTCTTCTTCTTCCTTCTCCTCCTCTTTCTCCTTCTCCTCTTTATTCTCCTAGGAGTGAGGAATAGTTATGACCAGGGATTGGGATCTCTCTCCCCACTGGGTCATCAGAGGGAATTTCTAGGGTGTCTCAGAAGTGAGCCATCCCTTTCTCTCCTTTCTTTCCATCCCCAAGATTCCTCTGGCAGCCTCTTACTCCCTTATTCTTCTCCCATACACTTGAATGTGGAAAACTTATCTTCATCTTGAGATAGGATGTCTAATGGATGGAGTGCTGGACTTAAAATCAGGAAGATGTGGATACAGATCTTGTTTCCTATATTTACTAGCCTCTGCTAGCCTCAGTTTACCCTCATCTATAAAATGGGTTTGGTACTTCTTGCAGTGTCTACTTACGGGGTTATTGTGAGGAAAATAAGATAATGTATATTCTTAGTCAACCTTAAAACACCATATAATGTCAGTTATTACTACTCTTATTACCCTCACCTCTCCAAATCTATCCTTCAAGGCTCAGTTTGGGATGCTCTCCTCCCAGGAAGATTTCCCCAATCCTAACTTCCTTCAAATCTCCACAATCTTCTGTCCTTCCTCCATGATACTGATCCTGTCTGGCTATCTCCTGGCTACCTAATTGTGACCATGTCTGGGCTCTGTACTAGAGAGGATGGCAGGCTTTTAGAGCAGAGACTGGGTCCCATTCATCTCTCTCACTCTATGTCCCTTATATAGGACCCTGGACACGGCTTTTATTGATAAGCCAAAAGGATAAATAAAGGCAAGTGTCAGAGGAGGAATAGTCAGAGCAGGTTCCCTCACCTGCTCCTTTCCTTCTTCAGTGTAAGGCGAAGAGCACTGGATTTGGAGTTGTAGCTCAGAGACCACTTCCTACAGGCAGACTATCCTGATTCTCCTCAGTTATTGATAGTCTCTCTCACCTTGATTTATCGGGTCTACATGTATTAGTTTACAAGTGGTGTCCCCATGGTAAAATGTGAGCTCCTTGTCTCTGCAGCCCAGTCCAGAGCCGGGCAGATAGTAGGCACTTACTAGAGCTTTAGATTAGAGTTAGAAGACTTGGCTTTGAATTCTAGCTAGGTCACTTGGGCAAATCATTTCTTTTCATGGAACTTCTCCTGCTTAAAAAATAAGGGGATGAGAATAGGCGGGAAACCTTCTTGTCCAGCACTCTAATGTTCACAGAGCACTTTATTGGCAACAACCCTGTGAGGGGTCAGTGCAAGAACCTTGTGATCAGGGGAACAAATGGAGACTTAGGATAATTGATTAATTTGCCAGGGGTCACCCTGCTAGGAAGTGACCCCCATCCCAGGTCTTTGGGCCCTCAAGATAATCTTTAAGGTTCCTTCCAGATCTGAATCCTAAGGTTTGAGGAGACCCCCTTCCCTATCTGGCTTCCTCCCCTCAAGGCACAATTTCCAGGTCACCCCATGGCTGAGTGGAGTGATGATGGCAGTATTGTCCCAGGCCCACCAGGGGGCACTGTGATTATACCTAAAAAGCCTGGGGAAGGCAGGAAAGTCAATGAGGCTTGAAGTGGATCAGGATGGGGAAGTGGAGCCTGGGGGTCAAATTGTCTTTAGAGCAGCCTGGGGCATCCCACCCCTCCTGGAGGCCAAGAGTGGCAGAGAGACCCAGAGCGGAGAGCTGTGCCAGCCTAAAGCCCCAGCCAGAGGTCTGGAGTAGGGAAGCCAGGAATCCCCTGAGGCTCAAAATAGACATCAAGGAAAAGCCCATCATCCACCATCCTTCTCTGAGCTTGCATGGGCTCCGAGGGATGAGGAGCAGCTGAGCTATCCTCGACATCCTGCCCCACCTCCACCCCCCACCCACTCCCCTATCTCATCCAGCTCCTTCGCCTTCCTTCCTTTCTTCTGTCCCTCACTCCTGTCTTTTCTTGTCGTCTCTGCCCCTCCCTTTCCTCCAGAATCTTGGCTTTGATCTTTCTCTCTCTGTTTCTCTCTGTGTGTCTGTCTCTTTTCTCTCTACTCTCTGTCACTTTCAGTGTGTCTCTGTCTTTCTTTATCTCTCTCTTTCTCAATCTCATTCTCTTTGTGTCTCTCTTCTCTCTCCTGTTTATCTGTCTCTGTTTTTGTCTTTCTCTCCCCCTTTCTCTGTGTCTCTGTTACTCTGTGTCTCTTCTCTCTCTCTCTTATATATATATATGTGTATATATATATATGTATATATATATATATCTGTTTCTGTCTCTTTTTCTCCCTCCCCCCTCTCTCTGTCTCTGCCTCTGTCTTCTCTCCTCTCTCCCCTCTGTGTCTCTTCTCTGTCTCTGTTTCTGTCTCTTTCTCTGCGTATGTCTCTGTATGTCTTTCTGTTTTTATCTTTCTCTCCCTCTCTCTGTCTCTTTCTGTTTGTCTCTCTCCTGTCTCTGTTCTCTATGTCTCTCTTTCCCTCCCCCTCTCTTTCTGTGTCTCTGACTTTCTTCTCTCTCCTCTCTCTTTCTCTTTCTCTTTGTCTCTCCTTTCTTTGTCTCTCTCTGTCTCTGCCTCTGTCTTCTCTCCTCTCTCCCCTTTGTGTCTCTTCTCTGTCTCTGTTTCTGTATCTTTCTCTGCGTCTGTCTCTATATATGTCTCTTTCTGTTTCTATCTTTCTCTCCCTCTCTCTGTGTCTTTCTGTTTGTCTCTCTCCTGTCTCTGTTCTCCCTGTCTCTCTCTCCCTCCCATTCTTCCTCTCTTTCTGCTTCCTATTTCTGCCTCTTGCTGCCCCTCCCCCCAGCTTCTTCCCTCTGTCCTGCCCATGTCACTTTATCCTATATCTTTCTCTATCCTTTTCTTCCTCTAGTCCCAATGTCTTTCCTTCTTTGTCTCTATGTCTCCTTCTCTGTCCCTCTCACTCTCCCTGTTGTGCTCTCCATCTCTTTATTTCTCCTTTCCTATTCCTGATTCTCCCCTAAACTTGTCTCTGTGTGTCTGTCTGTCTGTCTTTATTCTTATCTCTGTATCTCTCCTCTCTTTATTTTCCTCCCATTCTCTTGTGAGGAAGATGCTTCCAAAGTTGTGCTCAAGTGTGCCTAGGCAAGAATGAGTTAAGGACTCATTCTAGAGATGAGATCATTTGGGAGAAGTCCTTTTAATGCCAGAGCACAGCCCGGAAGGTGGAGAGCAGAAACTGACCATCTTCTGATGCTACCATTCAGTATCTGCGTGTGGCAAGAGTGAGGAAGGGAAGAAGAAAGAGGGGCTGGGTGGTTTGGGGCTATTACTTTTCTGATGGGAAGGAGAAGAGAGCAGGGCTTTCCTGGCAGTTTGGAGAAAGGGCCAGACCTAGATGGAGCACTTTGAGTGCAGAATGGTGAGGAGTTGGGGCAGACAGGGGCAGTGGGGGAGAGAGGAGCTGGTAGGGAGAAGACAAGGGGAAGGCTAGGGTCCTGGGGCATCGAGGGAAGTTCTGGAGCCAACTAGCCACACTGCATGGATTTCTGTCTGCACATCTTCACATACATATAACCTGATTGATGCTATTTCATGCAATTACGCTTTCCCCTTGTGAATATTGTCAACAAGCAGTACATGGACAAACTCTGGTGATTTTGTGTGTGTGTGTGTGTGTGTGTGTGTGTGTGTGTGTGTGTGTGTGTATTCGCCCATGCATACATGGAAAGGGAGAAGGGAAGGGCCAGGGGAACAGGGAAAGGATGCTTTTTTGATCATAGAATTTAAATCTGAAAGAGACCTTAGAGGCGATTCAATCTGACATCCTCCTGTTACAAAGGGAATCAGGTAGGAAAAATGAATTACCCAATGCTCCACAAATAGAATGTGCAACAGCAGAGCCAAAATCCAAGCCTAGATCTCCCTGCAAAAATGTGGACCCCAAACATTCTCCTCTTTATCTGGAGCCCCTCTTTCAGGTCTATGGATTCCCCACATCACCAATTTCCAAATCCTGTCTTCTTACACTGTGGCCTCTCGTTAGCTGAATGACCTTGGTCATTTGACCTCTCAGGTCATCTGTTTTCTTATCTGGCAAATTGGGGAGGGTAGAGTGGGAAAGAGCAGGGAAGGACTGAATACTTCTTAGATCTCTTCCAGTTCTAAATCTATGGTTTGCCATATCTTCCTCTGAAACAGGAATTCTTCAGCAGGGGTCTGTAGACCCTCCTCCAACCACAGGGGTCATAAAGAGACTTCAGGGGACATTATTTGAATTGGGATGGGGAAAAATTACAGTTTTATAACCTTCTACTGGAAATTTAGCATCTTCTTCAATTATGAATGTGGGCCACAAGCCGTTATTGTAAGACGTGATCCATAGACTGACAAAGGACACAAAAATTGGTTAGGAACTCCGAGCTAAAAGATTTAGAGGTAGACCAGAGAGTGGAAGTCATTTGCGTAGGTCACACAGTCAGAAAGTGGTGATATTATAAATCTAATAATGATATAAGAATAGAGTTATAGGGCCTTGAGACTTAGAAAGTACTCTCCTCAACAACCCAGTGAAGTATGTGGTATAAATTTATACCTATTTCAGTGATGGGAACATTGAGACTTCAAATGTGATTGTTTCACCCTATGATATCCACTGTAAATAGGTGAGTGTGAATTTGAACTCAGGGCCTATGATTCTAAAATCTAGGACACTGCACTGTTCATAAACTCTACCTGAGGTTCATAGACTGAGAATGCTATAGTTAGAAAGGGCCTTAGAGACTAGATGAGATAATAGATGATGTAAAGGAGTGTGCAAACCTTAAGGTACAATATAAATATAAATTATTATCACCAATCATTATTATTCCTAATTGATATATCTACTTGTCTCCTTTTCTTTTGCCGAGGAGGCCCAGGGAGAAAGGGCTTGGGAGGAGGGGGTGGGGTGGGAAGGAGCCATCAATTAGCAGCTGAGCCAGAAATAGAACCCTGGTTTCCTAACTTCCAGGCCAGAGTTCATTCATGCATGACCGAGCCAGGATTGAAGGATTTAGGATTTGTCAAGTTTCCAGGGCAATTACCTCTAGCAGGTGTTCCCTTTGAGATAGACTTGATCTTTTTGAAAAGAAAGACAGAAAGAATACCTATTTCTCCTTCCCCTATCTTATAAGGGAATTGGGTGGAGGCAGGGGACTGATCATGAAGACCCCCACCCCAGACCTTTCCCAGCATGGATATTCTCTGCTTTCCCTTCCTCCCACGGCTAGACAGCTGGCTCCATGCTTCCTCCCCCTCCCTGCCCCCAACACTTACTTGATCAGGCTGTGGGCTTCCCCCAGGGTTCCTCTGTAGACAGGGCTTCCCCAGGAGACCTGTTGCTAGGAGAGCCCAGCCCTGGGCTCAGCCTGCTCCACCTCCCACCACTCCCCCCACCACTCTAGGGCTCCCAGAGGTCTCTTGAGGTGGTGATGATAAGGGAGGGAGAACTGGAGGAACCCTTTTTTAAACCACATTGCCTGACCTCTAATGACTCCGGTACTTCTCTGTGTCTCACAGCTGACACTGATGGAACAGGTCTGGAGAACCAGGCAAAAACAGCCTTAGAAGGAAGGGTCCAGGGATCCCCGGGAAACTGCCAGATTCTGGGAGGGCTGGGACACAGATGTGGAAGAGAAGCTTTAAAGAGATGGGAGGACATTGGGGAGCACAGTCATATGGAGGGGGAGTACTCGGCTCTGACCAGACCATATCTAGAGCTTGTGCTCAGCTCTGATGGGGAGGGAGTCACAGTTTAGGAAATATTGTTATGCTGGAAGGTCCATCAAAGGAGGAGAGCCAGGAGTTTCAAAGCCTAGGGATCATGCCATGCAAAGGTTAGCCAAAAGAACTGGAGATGTTTGGCCTGAAGGAAGGAAGGCTGAGGGTGGAGTTGGGGGACAGAGCCACAGTAGCTGTCTTCAGGTATTTAAAAGGCCATAGGTACAGTGCCCTGCCAATGGAGTCAGTAGGAAATGATTTCAAATCCTGCCTCAGACACTCACTAGCTATGTGACCCTGGGCAAGTCACTTAACCCCAATATTTCAGACAACAAAAAAAGGCTATTAGTGGAGGAAAGGTTGGATTTATTCTGCTTGGCCCTAACAGTTAGAACTAGGAGTTCAGGATGGAGAGAAAGAAATTATAGAGAAGCAGATTTAAGCTTGTTTCCTGGGGGAACCATCCTAAGTATTAGATTGTTCACAATATTGAATAGGTTGCTGGGGAGACATTGGGCTTCCCTTGGCCAGAAGTGTTCAAACAAGAGCTAGATGACCACTTATGGAAGGTGTGGTAACAAGTGTGGATTGAACTAAGGGATCTGGGGCTGGGGGAGGCAGGTAGGGGAGCCCCAGCTCTTGCAGGCTTTGATCCATATATTCTCTATGACATCCTCTATGAACTGAAACTGGGGGAGATGGAGATATTCAGCATTACTAGGTCCCTGAGAGAAGCTGTGCCATCTGTAGGGGACCCAAAGGAGAAGAGAGATCAGAAATTTGAGAGAAACCTGGAGCAGTCCAGACCCATTCTTTTGATAGTATTTTTAATCGTATGAGTTGTAAGGATACAAAAGGAAGGTGAGACCAATTCTTGTGGGGGGGAAGAGGAGAAGAAAGGGGAGAAAGGGGAAGGGCTGCTTAATATCTTTAGGGAAAGGAAAAGAGAGTTCTCCATACTGAGGAGCTCTGATAATTTTTGTTTCTCCCCTCCTTCTTCAGGTTAAATAAAACCTGTCCTGTATCCAATGCCTTGTTAGCTTGAATGCTTGCAGAGGAGCTGGCCAAATCCTGATATTCTCAGGGGAAATCCTCACTGGGGACAAAACGAATCATAGAGATTATTATTAGAGAAGAGGCCCCTAAGGTGAAATCACTTATATATCTATAAAATGGGAGGGCACCTGGAGGTGGGAATGAGATCATAGAATTCAGAGCTGGAAGGAACATTAGACATTGGGTCCAATTCCTTCATTTAACTGATGAATAAACGGGGCCCTGAGAGGGAAGGCATCTTGCCCAAGGTCACACAGGTAACAGGAGCCAAAACTGAAGCCCAGGTGCTCTGAATTTAGAGCTATAATTTTTTTCATTTGTGCCACAATGGGCAGAAAATTGGACTAGAAGGGTTCCAAAGTCCCTCCCAACTCTGAGTTTCTATTCTGGGTCTTCTCACAAGGTCTTGCCCTGGGGACAGATTCTGGAGAGAAGCAAAAAGGTTGGTCTGGGGAAGAGGAAGGCTGGCACTCTGAGCCCTGCGTGAGGGTGAGGGGAAGCTGCTGACATCAAGGAGTCACCAGCTGCAGCTAAGAAGGTGTGGGAATGTTGATTGTGTGTGGTGTGAGTGTGTGTGTGTGTATGTGTGCAAGGGGTTTCTGTGCCAACCATTGCCCGTCCTTAGTCTGTTCTGAAATTTCCCTTCTTTTCCCTTTGGGGTCAGTGTGGAGTGTGGGAGGTGGAGTGAGAGCTGCACGGGTTCCCTTTCCCTGAAGGCAGCCCCCCTTTCCTCCCCCATCCTTTTGATGTCATCTCTTTGATTTACCAGCAAATGCCAGGCTCCTGCTGGGCACCCACACTGGGTCTGAGCCTCCCTGTCCTGGCCATTGACAGCCCTTCATGCTCCCTCCCTTCTCCCCCAGACTCTCTTTGTAAGAAGCCTGAATTCACATGCCCCTGTGCTTGGGCCCACGTGGGAACGCCTGCACAGACACGGATACACAGGTATCTCCCAGAAACAGTACCCGGAGCACAGGGATACACTGACAGACACACACGCAGAGGGACACACAGATGCTGTCACACCCAAGCACACACAGGCTTCTGCTTTATCACACACTTATGCACTGGGAGTGTGCTACCCACTTTTGTAGCATCATCTCTGCACACACACACCCCCCCAATGCAGGAACACAGAAAATGTGAGTTATCAGTCAGTGCTGGCGGGTGTCCCACTGATAGCAGTGCAAACACAGATCACATGCCCTACACACACGTCCAGAAAACTTCACACAATCAATCAATCCCCAAGCACTGCTAGATGCCCCCACCTGTGCTCACCATGGGTATACAAAGGCAGACAATGAAAAGTCCCTGCCTTCTCAGACCTTACAGTCTCCTGGGGGAGAAGATACGTATCTCTAGAAATGGATGCAAGGTGATGGGGAAGGAGTAGAGGAAGATAAACTTCTGGGGGTGGTGGTGGAGGGGATCTGGAAGGGCTTTGTGGCAGCAGGGGGTGCAAAGGATAGAGTTTGGGGGCTGGAGTCAGGGATATCTGAACTCAAATCTGACCTCAGATACTTAGAAGCTGTGTGACTCCAGGCAAGTCACTTACCCTGTTTCCCTCAGTTTCCTCATCTGTAAAATGGATATAATAATAGCACCTAGAGTAAATGCTATATGAAAATCAGTTGTTATTATTATTGTCACTTAGTGGCCCTTGGGCTAAACTTCGAGAAGAATTTAGAGGCAGAGGTGAGGAGAGAGGATATGTATTCTTATGCATATTCCATTAACTCAGGAGCTTCTGAAAATGGTCTTTAGTCAGCTCTGCTGCCATCTCATCCTAAGTCAGAGCTTTGTGCAGTTTCCTGGAGCCTAGAACCCACTTCTACATCTTGTATTTTCCATCTCTTTGCTTTTCAACACCCTAATTTGTATTGTCTTCTCCTATTAGAATGTCAGTTTCATGAGGGCAGAAACTCTTTTGCTTGCTTGCATTTGCTCTTAGTATAATATGAAATTTAATCATCAACAAATACTTCAATCAATCTATCTATATCTATCTTCTATCTATCCATCTTTGCATGTATATCCATTTATCTATTTATCCATCCATCCATATAGTCATCTAAACATCCAGCCATCCAGCCATTCACCTATCTAATCTATCCACCCATCCATCTGTCTGCCTACCTATCTATCTATCCATCCATCTAATCTAATCTATCCATCTATCTATATATCTGTGCCTGCATGCATCCATCCCTCCATCTGTCTGTCCATTCATCTATGTGTCTGTCTATCTACCCATCCATGTACCTATCCATCCACCCACTCATCTATCCATCCATCCATCCATATATTTATCCATCAATCTAGTCATCTCTCTACTTAACTCTATCTCTTCTAACATCTGTCCATCTATTTATATCTCTTTCTAGCACTACTTAGCTATCATCTGTCTCTCCAGTGCTCTCTTCCTCCTTCTCAAATAATCACATACATATCCACATTCATGTTGTGACCCCAGTAGAATGTAAGATTCTTGAAGACAGGGACTGTTCATTATTTTCTCTTTGTATCCTCAGTCCCTAGGACAATACCTTCCGCATAGTAGGTGCTTAACAAATGCTATAGGATTGAAAGTTGCAGAGAGGCACATTTTGATTTGATGTCAGGAAAAATTCCTTCTAATGAGAGCTGTCCCAAAGTAGGAGGGCTGTCTCGGGAGAGAACAGGTTTCCCTTCACTGAAAGCCCTCAAGCAAAGGCTGCTTGTCGAGGTATGTTATAAAAAGAATTATTTTTTAAAAATAGATCTTATTGATGCCTTTTGTCTTTACTCATCTCCCACTACCACCTTCCAGAATGATCCCTCCATTATTTCAAAGAAAAATAAGGAAAAATATAGAGACTTTTCTAATTGTCCCATCCATTATCAAACGAGAGAACATTTATAAAACATCTAGTTCAGCATTTGGCATAGAGTAGGTGTTTAATAAATGCTTATTCTTTCTCCTCCTATATATAATATTCAGCCCTAATAGTGCTCTATCTTAGAGATAATTCTAACTCAGGCACAGGTCGGACTAGATTAGCTTTGAGGTCCCTTTTAGTTGTAGAGCCTGTGATTAAGAAGGTCGACTCCAATTTATTTAAGGAGTCAAGGTTCATAAAACTCTTTCTCCACCCCCATTATGTGAGGTAAGTAGTACAAGTATGATTACTCCTATCTTAGTGAGGTTGAAATTGAGACTCAGAGAAAGGTCACCCAATATGGAAGGGTCCCATGCCTTAAACAATGTACTATAAGTTACAGTCATTCTGGGTCTCACATGGCTTAGGAGTGGGCAAAATGGTCACAAAGCTACTGATTACAATGTACATGGCCCTTTGGGACCTATGCAGGAGCTTAATTAGGTGGTATCAATGGCTTCAGAGAAGTATTTCTAAGGTTAAGATGGTTGTTCGTTCATGTCCAACTGTTCATGACCCCATCTGGGATTTTCTTGGCAAAGACACTGGAGTGGTTTTCCATTCCCTTCTTCAGGCAAATAGGGTTAAATAACTTGTTCAGGGTCCCACAGCTGCTAAGTGTCTGAGGCAGGATTTGAACTCACGATGATGAATTTGTTTGACTCCAGCCTGGTGTTCTATGCATTGAGCCACTCAGCTGTCCTAAAAGGGTAGGATAGTGTGTGTGTGTGTGTGTGTGTGTGTGTGTGTGTGTGTGATGGAGAGATAGAAACAGAGACAGAGACAAAGCTGGGAGTAGTCTTAGCTAAGGACCTGGAATAAGATAATAGAGTATCTGCCCTGGAATCAAAGGACCTGGATTCAATAATCCTTCAAGTATTTGAATCCAGCAATTCTGTCCTCCCAGAGTCTTCTTTAGACTATATATATCCCTTGTACTTTCAGCGGGGCATTGTACAGTATTATGTTGAGGCACTCCAGCATCCTGGATGCCCTTCTCTTGTCTATTTCCAGATTGCCAGTGTCCTTGCTGACTCTGATACTTACTACATGTATGACTCTATGGAACCTCAGATTCTTCATCTGTAAAATGAGGGGGTTGTATGGTCAGATGGAAGACCAGCTAGTGCAAGCCTTGGTAATCAGAGTTCAGCAATATGAAGAAGAGGAAGGTAGTATGGAGTTGGAGATTCATTCTCTGACTCTCTGTCTGTCTCTGTCTCCCTCTCTCCTTCCTATATCTATGTATCTATCTATCTACATTTCTACCCATTAATCAATTATCCATTCATCTATTTTTTTCCACTTACCTACATCTTCATCCAACTATCCATATTTCTATCAACTACATATCTATCTATTATCTGTCTATCATCTATCTACTTATCTATCTCTATCATCTATCTAATCTATCTCTATTATCTATCATCTATCAATATGTCTATTTATTCATTCTATCTATTTATCATCTATCTATCATATCCATCAATCTATTTATCTTATCTATCTAATTTATATCTATCTATCTATCTATTCTCTGTACCAATGGTGAGGGGAATCATCTTTGCAAAAATTTTGTACATTTTTATGTTTTTACCTCAAGGTGGGATCCCCCCTGCTGTGGTAATCAGACTAGGGTTGGGTAAAGCAGACAATATTTAGGGCACTTTTTAGAGATCCTTCCTCATGCCAGGAGTTGAATAGAGCAGTAGTTGAAAAAGGCTGCTTAGTTACCCAGGGGTCCGCTGAATTCTACTGCTGTTTTAGTCCAGTAAAAAAAAAAAAACAACAACAACAGTGCTATGTCCTGGACTCCCTGTGTGCAAGGTTATGACTACAGTTCTTAGTGCATCCATTATCACTTGCCTGTCACCACAGGACTGTGAGATAGGCAAAAATGATAAAATGGTATGGGTAATATCTTTTGACTGGAGCATAAATTGGATTTAAGTGAGGCACAGTTGGTCAAAGTCATCAAGCTCACTTTCTCTTCCTTTGGAGATCAATGGCAAGAGAGATCAAGATGACCCTTACAAAGCTCTAAGTGCTCCAACTGCCTTCGTGACCACTGGAACAGATTGTTCTTATCTTCCCATTCTGTTGGGGAAGTCTTCACATGCTTGGAGTAGATTCCTTCCACCCCTCCAACTCAACTCACAGCTGGGTTTGAGGCCCCTGGGCTGTCCTCAATCTGATTTAGCCTGTCTGCTGAAACTGCTTACTGGGATGTGGTCATTGCTCCTTCTGCAGCTTCTGGGAGTCATAGCTGAGAGCTGAACGGCTGGTAAACACCAAAAGTGGAAAGCAGTCCTGAAAAGGACTCAGCAAACTCTTACATCAGAGGTAATAGCCTTCCCTGACACCTGAACACTCTCTCTTCCTGATTTTGATTATTGTTTCTGACACTTCTTAAATATGACTTGACTAAGTTGCTTTATCTTAGCCTCAGTTTTCTCATCTGTGAAATGGGGATTAGAATTCCTATAGTACCTCCCTCATAAGACTGCTGTAAATTCCTTCCAAGGAGCAATTGTTTCATTCCTTCTGTCCATATTCTCAGCTCTCAGCAGAGTAGTAATAGGCACTTAATAAATGATTGTTATAAAAAAGGGAGAAGGACTCACATGTGCAAGAATGTTTGTGGCAGCCCTTTTTGTAGTGGCTAGAAACTGGAAACTGAATGGATGCCCATCAATTGGAGAGTGGCTGAATAAGTTATTGTGTATGTATGTTATAGAATATTGTTGTTCTATAGGAAATGACCAGCAGGATGTTTTCAGAGAAGCCTGGAGAGTCTTACATGAACTGATGCTAAGTGAAGTGAGTAGAACCAGAAGGATATTGTACATGGCAACAGTAAGATTATATGATGATCAATTCTGGTGGACATGGCTCTTTTCAACAATGAGGTAACTCAGGTCAATTCCAATGGACTTGTGATGGAGAGAGTCACCTGCACCCAGAGAGAGGACTATGGAGACTGTGTGGATCACAACATAGTATTTTCACTCTTTTTGTTGTTTGCTTGCATTTTGTTTTTTTCTCATTTTTCCCTTTTTCTCTGATTTTTCTTGTGCATCATGATAATCATGGAAATATGTATAGGAGAATTGCACATGTTTAACATGTATTGGATTATTTGCCATCTAGGGGAGAGGATGGGGGAAGAGAGGAAGAAAAAAATTTGGAACACAAGGTTTTGCAAGAGTGGATTTTGAAAGTTATCTATGCATACATTTTGAAAATAAAAAGTTTTAATTAAAAAATAAATGATTATTGATAGAAACAGCAGACATTAATACTAGATAAGAGTGAGACATGAACAAATTCTAATTGGAGAGATTAAGAGCTGGAGGGGGAAAAACACTCATGAGATTTATAGATGGGGGAAGCTTAGAAATCACAGGGTCATAAGCTGCAATTGGAAGGGATCTTTAAGGTTATCTGGTCATAGAAACAGAGCCCCAGGAAGGCCATTTAGCCCACTCCCTTATTTAACAGGTAAAGGAATTACCAGGGCAGGTCAATAACATGCCCAAGCTCACACTAGTAGTATGTATCAGAGGTGAGATTCGAACCCTGGTCTTCTAAGCCATTCTATTATCCAGGTGGCCATCTAGTCCAACAATCTCATTTTAAACTCCAGAGGTGAAGAATGTTGCAAAAGTTTTGTACATTTTTGTGTATTTTTACCTTAAAGTGGGATCTCTACCCTCTGTGGTAATCAGGCCAGAGTTGAGTAAAGCAGACAATTTTTAGGGCAAGTGCCCTCATGCCAGGAGTTGAACAGGGCAGTAGTTGAAAAAGGCAACTCAGGGGGCTGCCAAATTCTACTGCTGTTTTAGGACAGTAAAAAGGTAATCCTGTGTTTTGGGCTATCTGTGTCTAGAGTTGTGACTGTGTTCAGACTAGCGTATCCATCATCACTTGCTTCATCAAGGTAATGCAGGTACTAGATAAAGGAGGCTGTACCTTTGCCCATCCATCTGTCCCACTGGCCTGGGTAGCCTCTGGGTAAAAAGGGTTAAAGAGCCTGCTTTCTTCCCCTGGGCTGTTTCTCAACAGCAATGAGTGCCTGGTCTGAAGCTCCTGCACTACAGCTTATGTGGACTCAAGCCAGTCTCCTATCTGTCCACTAGGCCAGCTGCTGGCAGCTTGTCTTGCTCCTGTTTCCATCTGAAGGGCCAATGCTCAGTAGGCACTCAGTCCCAGGGGTCCCTCCTGCAGGGGAAGGAAGGGAGGGCCACTGCTGGCAGGCTACGTGGGCAGCCCCTGGCCCTGGAGATGAGTCAGATTGGGTGTGGGAGCCAAGGACAGTCCCATGGCCAAGCCTAGGGGCCTTCTGGGGAGGCTGGCTGGCAGTGCTGTTCCTCACAGCTGCTCCTGGAGCTTGGGCTGGGAGTTTCCCCTACCCTCAGCCTTTTCTGGGTCTGATCTCTTTGAGTGCCACAGTGGAATCACCACAGAAGACCAGAGGAGACATAAGGAGTGGAAACTGTTAACTCTTTATTCTGAGCTCTTGGCTTCCATCCCATCCCACGACCACTGCTTAGTATAAAGTGAAGGTCTCCTTGGGGTTGGAGAAATACAGACCTAGGTTTCCTAGTGCTGAAATGGGGCTTTGGCTGTCCACTTCTTCTTTCCCATCTCCCTCTGCCAAAGATGCATCCCCTTAAGGAAGTAAGTGTCAACTCAACTTGCAGGAAAAAGTTTAAAAAAACCCCAGTAAGATTGTTAGAAGATCTGCTTTTGGGTCCTAGAAAACCATTTGGGCTTTGGGCAAATTATTTAGGCTCTGTGAGTCTCAGTTTTGTCATCCATAAAATGAAGGGTTTAGACCAGAAGATCTTGGAACCCCTTCTGAATCCTAGATTTTTTTTTGATTCCTTCTGTGAAATGATCCTCATCCTTTACCAGCAACTGCCTTTTCCCTCCCTCCTTGGCCAAAGGGATTGGAACAGGGCCAGAAAAGACCATGTGGAAGAGGTTAAACGCCAAACACTTCATTTCCCTATCCCATTTCCCTATCCTGAGCCTGAGGGGTATAGAGGGATTTGGACAGATGGGCAGACAGAGAGACAACCACATGGCTGTACTGAGAGGGGCAGGTAAAAAGACTAGGGGAGACCAAGTAAATGCTAGAATAGTAGCTTGTTGAGGTAGGAAGCAATAAAATGATGAATCATAGACTTTACAACTCATCTGGTCTAAATTTATTATTTCACAATAGGAGAAACTGAGGCTCAGAGAGGAAGAGAAAGGGTAAGAAACCTGGAGTGGGGGGAGTCGTGGAGAGAAAGGCTTTCTTGGGGCAGAGGGAATCATAGAATTTTATAACTGAAAGGATCTCAACATCTTTAATTTATCAAGAAAGAAATTGAGGTGCAGAGAAGAGAAGGAACTTGCTGGTCATGCTGATAAGGGATAGAGCTAGGATTTGCACTCAGGTCTCCTGATTCTGGGTTCAGTGATCTGTCTACCATTCTACACTGTCTCTGACTCAATGCCTCCTGAGGCCTGAACCTATGGCTCGGGGTGGGCAGCCAAGGTCCCCAGCTCCTGGTCCTTCTCCATTTCTGGCTCTGGCTCTGCCTTGGGCTTAGTTCCAGCCCTGGCTTGGCGCCTAATGGGCTGGCAGGAGGCTAGAGCTTTTGACTGGGGTGGCTGTAGGCAGGTGTTGCAGCCTCCGGGAAAGGGAGGGAAGAGAAAAGAAGGGAGGGGAGGGGTATAGTTCCAAGTTACCGGCACTGGGCATGGAGCAGCTGCCCACACACCCAAACCCACTCCACTCTCCTGCTCAAGTCAGACAATCCCACTGGGGCAGGGGCAGGGGCAGAGGGAGGAGGGGGAGTAGGATTGGGCTAGAATAGATTGGAGAGAAGGGTCAGATGTGGCTCTGGCCTAGGAACCCCAGCTGCATTTTTGGGGACAATGAACCTCAATGAACCTTTATTAATATTCAAAAGAGACCCCTGTTTAATAGAATAGAACTTCAGAGCTGGAAGAATTAGAAGGAAGGAAATGTATATTTATTAAGCTCTGATTATGTACCACGGTAGTCTAGCATTATAGTGAATAACTGGGTCTGGGGTCAGGCACATTCATTTATCTTCATGAGTTCAAATCTGGCTTCAGACACTGGCCGTGTGACCCTGGGCAAGTCCCTTAATCCTGTTTGCCTCAGTTTCCTTATGTGTAAAATAAAATAGAGAAAGGCAAATCATTCCAGTATTTCTGCCAGGGAATCCCAAATGGGGTCACAAAGTCAGACACCTCTGAAATGACTGAATAACAGCAAATGTCTTAAGTATTATGCTAAACTCTGGATATAAAAGCAAACAAAAGGAAAGACAGACCCTACAGTTTGTATCCGAATGGGATGGGACCACTTGGAAGCTGAGATGGACAGCCAAAGGATGGAAGTGGGGATGGGAGGAGGGAGGAGAAAAGAAGAGGTGGGGAATAAATTTGCTCAACCCAGAGGCAAGATTTTGAAGTCCAGAGAATATAAAAGGAAGGAAAATGAAGGCAGCCCCCCCGAGATTCTTCACTAGATCTCCCCCTCTGAGAATGATGAAGCAAGGAGAAAAAAACTTTCTTGACAAGATGGAAAGCTAAGAAATTAAAAGCAAGCTTGGGCAATACAGACGTGGTGGGGTGCCTTGTAAGGGCAGAGTGCTTAGACAGGGCTGACCTAAGAAAGGAAAAGAGGACCAGGCTGGGGAAAAAGGAAAAATCAGGTTAAGACAACAAAGATTCAAGGGCATGAAGTGTCCAGGGCAGAGGAGCTGCAGTCGGGAGCTCAGAAATCATCCTGTTTGGCCGTTATATGTTATGGATGGGGAAATTGCGAAAGGGAGGGATATGATCAATATCCCACTGCTAGTAAGTATGAGCTATGGCTCATGAGTTAGTCAGTTCTCAGGATTTTCAGCCAGAAGGAAGCTCAGACATCATTTGATCCAAGCACCCCCTCTCTACTGTCCTTGCCTGCTGTCCTTTGCCAGTTTTGGAGGTGAAAGGTGAGAGGTGAAAGAGCTTTCCTAGGGGAGTGAAGACACTTTAGAAAAATCAGGCTAGCATAATCACCTCAGGAGTCAGAACAGACACAACCCTAGCATTGTAGATGATGATTGGGATCATCTGGTATAATGGTCTAATCTTACAGAAGAGAAAACTGAAACTCAGAGAAGGTAAGCAAGTACCCCAAGATTGCACAGCTAATATATGAATTTTCCACATATGTGAATATGTGATATGGAACTGGGTGCTCATGTAGGCACCCATTAGCATGTATGCATAGAAAAGCTCTTCATGACTCCATGGGTATTCTGTAGCATCTGTAGGAGTGGAAGCCCCTAGTCAAGGAGTGTGTGTGTGTGTGTGTGTGTGTGTGTGTGTGTGTGTGTGAAAGAGACAGAGACATGGAGAGACACACAGAGAGATAGACAGAGAGAGAGATAGAGAGACACACAGAGAGAGACAGACAGACAGAGACAGAGACATTACTTCTGAACTCCTTCCCTCCATCTTAGTGGAATGCCATTAGTGGGTCCTAGTAGTAGAACTGCCAGAAATTCCGTGCTCGGTGCTCATAAGAACCCTTAGTTCCCACTTAATCTCCCCCTACTCTCCTTCATCGGAGCCCTGCTCAGTTCTGCTGCCAGCTCTCTGGGTCCGAGGCTTGCAATTTTCAGCCTTAGTTTCACAAACCCATCCAAGGATACTGGCCCTTAAATAGGTAGAAAAGACCTTCTTCATCTGCTACATGAGGAGTTAAAGATTTTTTTCTTCTAATTCCTCCTCTGCCTTATCCTATCTTGGAGTACAGTGACCTTCTTGAAGATTGTTTTAATAGATTGTGATTTCAGGTAAGTCTTCCCAAGGCGGAAAGGCATTGAAAATAGATCAGATAATGGATTAGGTGTTTGACCAGACTGGTCGAATTTGGGAGGCTCATCATCATCAGAAGGTTTCTACCACAGAGTGAGTTTTTTTTTTGGTCATAGCAACTTCTGAAACATTCCACTAAAGCATGGAGAGAATACAGGGACCACAGAGGACTATGATGTGGAAGGCAAACCACTGACCTTGTTTTGATTAGCTCAGAGAGCCTGGTGGTAGGTCTATGTACCGAAGAGGTCAAAGGCTGAAAGAAGTGTCTTATTGACACTATTTATAGGGGCAAGTTTTGCAATAGCAATGAGCTGGAAACAAAGTAGATGCCCACTGATTGTAGAACAGTTAAGCAAATTATGTACATGAATATAATGGAATGACATTCAATCACTATGCTATAAAACAGGATGAATCTGAAGACTTGAGAAAAGCATGGGAGAATATATATGAACAGATGCTGAATGAAAAAAGGCAAATAATATATACAACAACAATGCTGTAAATGTGAAGGAAAAAAATTGGTGCTATATAATGTAATGCTATATAATTATAATGACTAAATAGCCCTTCCTCTCCGAAAGAGATAAGAAAATGCATCTCCCTTTTTTCTTTGCAGAAACGGGGGGCTATGGGTACAGAACACTGCATATACTACCAGACTCCATTGATGCATTGGTTAGTTTTGCAGAATTGCTTTCCTACCCCCCCCCCCAGCCCCATCTCTTTCTTTTTTATTCTTGGTTACAAGGGATAAATCACTAGGTAAGATACTGGGGAAGGATATATTCAGACATGAAGGGGATATAAAAAGAAATAATACCAATATGTTTTTACATAATAACAAGCTCCAGAAAAAAAATATGTTCTGGGACCAATACTGGAAAGAACAGAGCTTCTGGGTCAGGGTAACTATGATGTTTGTAGGGAGTGAGCAATGACCTGGACCTGAAGAGTGATACTTAGGATTTAACCCAGAGAGACCAGAGGTCTCTACCACCAACCATGGAATACAATGAGAGCCAGTTAACTTGGGAATGAAGCAGAGGGGTCAACTATGGAATAAGCTTAGCACATGTCGGCACATACTAAGCAATAAAGAAATGCTTATTGACTTAACTTGAAATCTAATCATTGTGTCAATCCCAGTCAGGTTGGATTCAGTAGCATTGCAGTGTACCCATATCTGATGCTCTATTTATACTGGGTGGTCAACTACCCAGTAGATCATTCAAACTCTTGTGTAATTGGTGAGTGCACTGAGGTCAGGAAAGGTGGGAAAGAACTCAATTAAATAATGAGCATTTGTTAAGCACCTACTATGTGCCAGACACATGTTGGGCACCATGAAATAGTTCTTGACTTCAAGGCACTTCCATACTATCATGGGAAGCAATACATATGCATGTATACACTGAGAGAAATGATTTTTATAACCAATGATTTGGGGAGATCCCAATTCCTCTTTTTTCTAAAGTCCTCATTTCAAAAACTCAAATTCTGAAGGTTGAACTTTCTCTTCTACCAGACCTCACCCCATTTTACAAGGAGTCTTTAATCTGAGGTGAATTCTATTCTTGGACAGAACTAGAAACTTTGTCTAGATTGCCCAAGACTGGGGGTGGTCTGAGTATAGGGACAGTCTCTTTGTCCAAGAGTGATATGATGTCACTCTTAGCCTCTCCCTTGAGTGAGTTTACTTCTATTGTAAAGTCCACTTCTCATTGTCACAAATCGGAGTTGATCTCCACCCTCTAGAACATATATATAGAGAGAGAACAGAGAGAGAAACAGAGAGACAGAGAAAGAGAGAAGGAGGGAGGGAGGGGGGAGAGAGAAAGTGACAGAGAGGGAGACACACACACACAGAGAAAGCAAGTTAGCAAGAGCCTTTCTTAGGCTCTATTCAGGAATATATGAGTGGGAACAAAGGAGGTAGATGGTGGGAGTAATACAGGGTTGGTTAGGTGGTGTAATGGATAGAGCAATAACCCCAGAGCCAGGAAGATTCATCTTCCTGAGTTCAAATTCCACCTCAAATACTTACTAGCTGTGTGACCCTGGTCAAGTCACTTAATTCTGTTTGCCTCAGTTTCTTCATCTGTAAAACGAGCTAGAGAAGGAAAAATGGTGAATTATTTGCTAAGAAAACCCCAAAGAGGGTCACGAAAAGTTGGAGACAACTGAAAAATGACTCAGTAACAACAAGGTATTGAGCATCAATAGAGAGGGCAAGGGAGCAAGGGAATAAAAAATAGAGGACTGTGCAGTGTCAAATTGGCTAACTAAAGATTAATTAGAAGGGCCAGTTGTAATAGTAGAGATAAGGGGATGAATTTGAGAGAGATTGTGGAAATAGGAATAAGAAGATTCTCAGATTGAGAAGGGAGGAAAGTAAATGACTTGGAAAAATACAAGGGCTAGAGAGATTCAAGATCATGGTAGGGTCAAAGAACAGGTTTAGAAGGATGAAGGCATTGGGAGAAAGAGAATGTTAGCAGGCTGGGTTTGGGTAAAAGAGTTCCAGTGATTTTGACCAAGGAAGTTGAATACTTGTGGGTAATAGCAATATCCAAGATACAATGTAAGACTGTAGAGAGTAAGATAATAGCAAGTTGGGATCATTTCATTCTTTATACCTGTATCCCTAGCACCACACAGTAGTGTTTATTATTACTTGTTAATAAATACTTGTTACTTGATTGATTGGAGGGTGTGACATCCCAGTCTGTAGCCCAGATGGAGTAAAGGAAGCGGGCCATGGGAACTGAGCAATGTCTCTATTCTTCTAGAATTGATGATTTTCTACCCCAATCCTTTGAGAATCTATTCCAAAACTCTTCAGTCTTCCCATGCTACACCCTGCCCTTCTTCTGAAGACTTCTTACACTTTACTGAAAAAAAAATAGAGGCTATTAGCCCTGAGCACCTTTTTCTCCCCAACACTACATTTCCTAATCCTTGGGCATTGTACCCTATTCTTTCCTCCTTTACTGGGTAATTTGAAGAACTGGAACATGTATATTGAAATCTCCTAAAATAAGAGAGGGGTATTGGGGTACAGACTGAAATGTGATATTAGTACTGAACCTCCTGAGAAAGGAGGAGGCTGATAGATAAACGTGACCAAGATCTGTATTGAGGGATAAATATGAATTTTGTGAATATCAAAAGAGAAGGAGTTGCTAAGGGATGCTGGTGGTAAGGGGAGGGTCTGGAAATGGCAATACAGAGTAGGGGGAGTTAGGAAAAAATCATACATCAAAGAATGTGAAGATATTATTAGAGAGAAGACTAGTTAGTCCTGGGGCTTGGAGTGTTAATAGACTAAGCTTTTGGATTCCTGTGCTTAACTGTTTGAGGAGACAAAAAGTCAGCAATGGATGACCTGGTATGTCCACCATACCCAAGATAGCTCCCCTACTAAAGCTCTGCTGGCCCTCTGGGATAGATGGGACAGCACAAACTCAGGGCATGCTGCCTGGAGACAAAGGCCCAGGGGGGTAGGCTCTACTATGAGACAATGTTAGAAGGAGTCCAAGAGCAGCAATTGGACAGCCAATCCCTGAAGGACTCTACTGGAAGAGAATTGGTCATGGGGAAGTTTCATCACAGCTTCTGCCTCTCCTGCTAAAAGAATAGTCAGTAGATACCCCCTAGTATCTAGTGGCTACCATGTTAAATTGAGTATATGCTTTAAAAAAATCCAAACTGTATGTACCATAAGTTTATAGTTTAATACAAAATCTTCTTTTAGTTAAAAAAAATTTAATTAAATAACAAAGATCAGGAATGAGTATCTTAGTAGAAATTGGTAGTGGGAATATAGTGATAAGAAGCGTCTTGGAATTTTGTTAAAAGACCTGGTCTCAGAATTGGGAAGACTAGCTACTAAAAACAAGATCTGTTCCTTCATAGCTCAAATATCTTCCATTGCTTTCTTTTGCCTCTAAGATAACATGCGAGCTCCTCATCTCATCTCTGACACTACCTGTGGGACTCTGAGTCAATCACGTAAACTCCTGGGGACTCAGTTTCTTCATCTGTAAAATGAGGGGCTTGGATCAGATGGAGTCTGAGGCCCTTTCAAACTTAAATCCTTCTCAGTTTGACTCTAGCTAGTTTTTCCCATCTAATTTCACATTCCTAGTCAAGCTCTCTATATGCCAGCCAAATTGAATTACAAAGGCTTCTCTAGCCTCATTGTGCCCTCAGAGAATTACAGAATTTCTCTGGGGAAGATGGACTTCAGCCACCATCTAGTCCAACCCATAATCTCCAAAGAATACTCTTTACTATACAGCCAAGGGCTTATGAAGCCTTTGCTTGCAGCCACCCATTGAAAGGGAACTCATTACCCACTCCACTCCCCCAGAAGCCCATTCCATCACTGGATAGCTCTAGTGATTGTGAAATTTTTACGGTTCCTAATTTTTCTTTTTTTGTATTTTCCACCCATTTCATTTGGTTCTGCTCCTGGGCCAAACAGAATAAAGGGAATCCCTCTTCCACATGCCAGTCCTTCGGGTTCTCGAAGCCCGCCAGTTCTTAGATTATTTTAGGAGAAATGTTGCTGTTCAGCCATATCTGACACTTTGTGACCCTATTTGGGATTTTCTTGGCAAAGATACTGGAGTGCTTTTCCATTTCCTTCTCTAGCTCATTTGTCACAGGAGGAAACCGAGGCACACAGGGTGAAGTAACTTGTCCAGCGTCACACAGCTAGTAAGTGTCTGAGGTCAGAACTGAACTCAGGGAAATGATGCTTTCTGAATCCAGACCTGGCATTCTGTATATCAAAGGGCCACTTAGTTGCTCTAGAAGTAATAGGAGTCATTAAAAATGAACAATGGGCTCAGATTCATGTTTTAGGAATATTGAAGAGATCAGTGTGGTCTCGGGGAAAGAATAATGGGTCTAGAGTAAAAGGATCTGTGTACAAATCTCACCTTTGATATTTACTGCTTATATGGGGCAAATCTTTCATGTACCTCAGTTTCCTATCTGTATAATGGGCTAGGGAGTATTAAATCTCTGAGGTCTCTGCCAGTTTTAGATAGCTAATTCTGGGATCTTTTATCACAATCTTCTCCTACCTCTACACATTTGAGTATAAGGGAAATATACTCAGGGAAATATATTTCCCTTACCTGGTATATATTTCCCCCTCACCTCTGACTGTTGAAATTCTCTTCCTTCAAAGGTGTCCAGTTCAGGGGTCTCCTTAGAGAAATCTCCTGATCCCCAGATGAAAGTGGTTGGTACCTCCTCAAACCTTCTTAGGGTGCTTTGTCTGGCTCTCTCCATTGTTCCCATCCACATCTACCTATTATGTTGATTTATGGACTTATTATATTGCCCGCTAGACTTTAAACTTCTTGAGAGCAGGGACTATCATTTTTCAACTTTGTAGCCACACTGCTTAGCAAGGGACTTGGTACATAGTGGGTGTTTGATAGGGGCAATTAGGTGGCACAGTGTAATCACCTTTTTGAGTTCAAATCAGACCTCAGACACTAGTTGTATAATTCTGAGCAAGTCACTTCGCCCTGTTTGCCTCAGTTTCCTTATCTGTAAAAAGAGCTGCAGAAGGAAACTGTAAAACTACTATCTTCTCCAAGAAAACCACCACAAAGAATCAGATAGGATTAACAACAATAACAATACAACAACAGAAGTTATTCAATAATGATGGTTCCTATTTACATGGTACCCTAAAGATTACAAAATACTCTTTAGTATTCCTACAAGTCTGGGAAGACAAATATCATCACACCAATTTTATAGATGAGGAGACTGAGATTCTGAGAGATGCCTGGGACCACCCCTACCTAGCAAGTGTCAGAGACAAAGCTCTAGCATCAAGTCCAGTTATTCTTTCCAGGCTGTCTTATTTCCCTGAATCCCAGCCCAGCTGGCCCCAGCTCAGCATGTAGGCCTGATGGGTACCACAGCTTTTAAGTGTCCTTTCTGACCCAGCCCAACACAGGAGGAGGAGATGGGCAGAAGCTCTGGGGGTGACCCTGTCTAAAAATAAACCTCCCTTCCTTCCTTCCCCATTTTTTGGCCTCTTTCACAGAAATGGCATAATTAGGGGATTCAACATTCTGCTGCTGAAATCTTCATTTTCTAGGGTAATTTCCACCATTTCATCAAGGAATAATTAATTGCATTGTCTCTAATCAATTGTTTGACAAATTCAGCAGCAGGAGGAATTCTCCCACAATCTCAGCAGCTGCTCTCCCTGGGGTGCTCCGCAGCTCCAGCGGGGAGGAGTCAGCCACAGGCTTATCGGGGGCATCCATCACTCCCTCCCTCCTTCCCCCAGCCTACAGAGTAGGATAGGAGATACATCTGGGGCCAGAGACCAGAGGATAACAGAATCTCTGAATTGGAAGAGATTAGTAACACCATGTAATAAACCTATTTCCAACATGACTCCCCTCTGCTATAACAATAACTTTGGGGTGACTTTGCTAATGGCTGGGAAGTCTTCTCTCATAAAGAACAGAAGTATATGTCTCTATAACTTCCACCCATTGGCTCTTGTCATGCCTTGTGGGGCCAAGCAGAACAATGAGGCTAATTGCTTTCCCATATGACAGCCTCCACAGAGAATGGTTGTCTTTTGTGAACTTTGGGGGTGACCTGTGTGTCAAGTTGCCTTATTCTGATATTTGAGGTCATCAGCTTTAGAGCTAGAAGGGAGTTAGGGTTTAATTAGTCTAACATTTTGTTTTACAGATGAGACACACTGAGATCAAGTGGTTTGCTTGAGATGGCACTAAGAAGCTGAGACCGTGTTTTTGCCCCTAGAACCTGAGAGGCAGGATGTATAGTAGAGAGAGAATGGAAGTTCCTTAAGGATGGAGGAGCCATTTCAATTTTCTCTGTATCCTGAGCACCTAGCAGAGTGCTTTACATTTACTATATGCTTGTTAATTGATTGAGAACTGCCCTGAGAATTAGGAAGACCTGGACCAGAATCTTTAGTTTCTGCACAGACTGGTTGTTTATATAATTCTGGGCAAGTCATTCAAAGTCTCAGTGTCCTAGGTCAGGGCTTTAAAAACTTTTTCCTTTTTTTAAGATGGATTTTTTTTTATTAAAGCTTTTTATTTTCAAAACATATGCATGGATAATTTTTCAACATTAACCCTCGCAAAACCTTATGTTCCACATTTTTCCCTCCTCCCTCCCCCCTTTCCCTAGATGGCAAGCAATCCAATATATGTTATATGTTAAAATATATGTTAAATCCAATGTATGTAAACATATTTATACAATTCTCTTGCTGCACAAGAAAAATCAGATCAAAAAGAAAAGAAAATGAAGAAGAAAACAAAATGCAAGCAAACAACAACAAAAAGAGTGAGAATGTTGTGTTGTGGTCCACACTCTGTTCTCACAGTTCTCTCTCTGGGTGCAGATGGCTCTCTTCATCACAAGATCATTGGAACTGGCCTCAACCATCTCATTGTTGGAAAGAGTTAGATCATGACTCCTTTTCACCTGAGGAATTTTTATGTGATCTCCGATATATATCAAATAGATATATAAATCAAACATTTACTGATAATAAATCATAATTTCATGACCTCCACATTCAGTTAGGAGATCCCATATAGGGTTAAGAATCACAATTTACTTGGAATACTGATACATTATTGGTGGAGTTGTGAAATGATTCAACCATTCTGGAGAGCAATTTGGAACTATACCCAAAGAGCTATAAAACTGTGCATATTCTTTGATGCAGCAATCTCATTACTGGGTCCCAAAGAGATCATAAAAAAGGCAAAAGGACCTATATGTGTAAAAGTGTTTGTAGCAGCTGGAGTGGACACCCATAAGTTGGGGAATGACTGAATAAATTATGGTATAAGAAGTAATGGAATAGTATTGTTCTATAAGAAATGATGAGCAGGCTGATTTTAGAAAAGCCTGGAAATGAGCCAAGATGGAGAACTACAGACAGCATTCTCTGTAAGCTCTTGAGACCTTCCCTCAAACACAGACAAACTGAGCCTCTGAACTGGTTCTGGAGTGAGGGCATCACCAAACACTTGGACTACAACGCACTTCTGTCAAATATCTACTTTGAAAGAACTTCTGAGGTCAGTTTTAGACGGGCAGGGGATCAAGCAGCTCCCAGCGCTCAGACGCCGGGCGCAGCCGGGGTGCAAGTCCAGGGCTGGGACGGACCAGAGGATTTCAGGCTGCCAGGAAGTCCCTGGGAGACCCTTGGGCCACTTTGCTCTGCTTGCGGGCAGGTGCTTTGTCAGGTCTACCTTTGATAAAGGGTGGATTGAGAGTAGCTGAAAGGGTGGTACTAGTGCGGATCTAGCCACATCAGCCCCACACCGGAAGTCAACTCGGCAAACTGCCCCAGGGCAAATTGAAATCCCGCCTGCTGCTGCTGCCACTGCTGCCACTGCTGCGGCTGGGGCTGCAGAATTCCCTCCTGTTAACTGATACCTCAGCTAAACATAATGAGCAAGAAGAAGAGAGCTCTCACCATAGACAGCTTTTATGGAGAGAAACTAGAGCAGTCCCCAGATCCTGAGATTCTGAAAACAATCCCAGATAAAGAAAAGCCTGGAAAGACTTATATGCTAAGTGAAGTGAGCAGAACCAGGAGAATCAAGATTATGTGATGCTTAACTGAGATGGACTTGTCTCTTTTCAATAATGAGGTGATTCAAAGCAATTGCAATAGACTCGAGATGGAAAACCAGTCACATCCAGAGAGAACTACAGAGACTGAATGTGCATGGAAGTACAGTATTTTCTCCTTTTTGTTTGTCTTTTTCTCTCTTGTGTTTTTTCCCTTTTGGTTTTATTTTTCTTGTATAACATGATAAATGTGGAAATATGTTTAAAAGAATTGCATATATTTAACCTATATCAGATTGTCTTGGGGAGGAGGGAGGTAAGGGGGAGAGAAATAAAAATTTGGAAAACAGAATCTTACAAAAATGAATATGGGGACAGCTAGGTGGTGCAGTGGTTAGAGCACCAGCCCTTAAGTCAGAAGATCCTGAGTTCAAATGTGATCTCAGACACTTAACACTTCCTAGCTGTGTGACCTTGGGCAAGTCACTTAACCCCAGTTGCCTCAGCAAAAAAATAAATGAATGTGGAAATCTTTACATGTATTTGTAAAAATAAAATATTATTATGAACCACAGTTTAAAGAGCTGGACCCTAAGCAACTGTCTAAAAGGTGTCAGTCTGTCTTGGTGGAGGGAGATCCCTCTTGGAGAGTTGTCTCCACTAGTAAAGTCAAAGATCCAGATCTCCTGCCAAATTCACAGTACTTTGCATGTAGTAAGTACTTAAGAAGCCCTCATTTAATTGATTTGAATAGACCTAGAGCTGGAAGGGATTTTAGAGGTCATCTCATCTACCCCATTTTACTGGGACCTTGAGTTCCGAACATGTTAAATGACTTGCCCAGGTAGTCAACGTGCCCCACAAGGCACTACAAGGGCCAGTGGGTGGAAGTCATAGAGAGGCATATTTCTGTTCTTTATGAGGGAAGACTTCCCAGCTATTAGCAAAGTCACCCTAAAGTTATTGTTATAGCAGAGGGGAGTCATGTTTGGAAATAGGTTTATTACATGGTGTTTGAACAAAATCTCCTGACTCCACAGTCTTTCCATTGTATCATTCTCTTCCCTCCCTACTCAGTCTTGACCTGTTCAGTGATTTCAATAGTGTTTTCATCTCTTCTCTTGAATCCCTGGCTCCCTTTGAGCTCCCACTGGTTCTGCCTTGCTGACCTCCAAACCTGGATTGCCTCCAACATCACCTTCTCTGCTCCTGCTCCCAAGTTGCAAAGCATTATCTGGAGGAAATGACAAAATCATGATGACTGGCACTCCTGCAAATTTGTAGTGTCTAATTTCAACTGAGTTTTAACTGCAGCACAGTATCCCTTTTATTCATCCCTAATGGACTCTCTATTGCATTCTCCAAGTGATTGTTCCATGCTTTTTCTCTTCTCAAGTCCCGAGCTCTCTGCACAATCCTGCTAACTCTCAACTGATGACCTTAATTTCTTTTTTACTGAGGTCAAAGTCACCCACCTTGAATCTCTCATTCAATTAACTTTCTTCCTCCAAATTTCTCTATTTTTCATCCATTCTTTGCTCCTCTCCAGTCTCAGAGGCTGAGGCAATCCTTTTCACAAAGCATATACTTATGCTCAAGATCCTAATCCCTCTGGCTTCCTTCAAGATCATATCCCAAGAATCCTTGCCTTTCTTCCCTGAATCTTCACAATTTCCCTCTTTATTGACTCCTTTTCCAGTACTTACAAAACAGAGTTTTCCTCAGTCTTAAAATTAAAAAAACCCCTTCCTTTAATCTTGCCATATCCTCAGGCTATTTTTATATTTCTCAATGCCCATTCACTGTCAAATATCCAAAAAGATGTCTACACTTGCTGCCCCCAAATGACTTCCTCTCACTTAATTCTTAATACCTTGAAATCTGGCTTCCATCCATCTCCACCTCTCTACTAAAGCAGCTCTCCCAAAGGTCACCAGTGATCTTGCCACTGATTCCAATGATCTCTTTCTGTCTTTATCCTCCTTGGACATTCTTTGGCCTATGACATATTCTGATTTTTTGATAATTTCTTCTTCAAAAGCACAGAGTTTTGAAATGGAAAAGCCTCAATAACCATTTATTTTCCACCAGGAAATAATCACCCCTACTGAACACGTGGCAAGTAGTCATGTAGACTGCCTGAAGGCCTGTGCTGAATGAAAGGGAGTCCACCACTTCCTGAGACAAGCCATTTTCAAAACTCTGTGGATAGGTCTAATTGTTAAGAAGTTTTTCCTGACATGAAGCATAAATTTGCTCTCTGCAATGCTCATTCCTTTTGGTTCTTTCCTCTAGGGCTAAGAAACCTTTCTTTCTTTTTTTTTATTAAAGATTTTATTTTTCAAAACATATGTGTGGATAGTTCTTCAACATTAGCCTTTGCAAAACCTTGTGTTTCAATTTCCCCTCCTCTTCCCCTATGCCCCCCCAGATGGCAAGTAGTCTAATACATACTTAACATGGTAGAAATATATGTTAAATCCAATATCTGCATACATATTTATACAATTATTGTGCTGCACAAGAAAAAGCTAATCAAACAAACCAATTTTAAAAAGAAGCAAAATAAAATGCGAGCAAACAACAACAAAATGAGCGAAAATGCTATGTTGTGAACCACACTCGGTTCCCACAGTCCTCTCTCTGGGTGTAGATGGTTCTCTTCATGACTGAACAATTGGAACTGGTTTGTTGAAGAGAGCCATGTTCATCAAAATTAATCATTTCATAATCTTGTTGCAACCTTTCTTTTAAAAAAATATATTTTTGTTTTTACATTCCTTATATGTTCCAATAGAGGTATCAATAATCAATCAACAATAGTTCATTAAGTATCTACTATATACCAGGCACTGTACTAGGTGCTGGGGATATAAATATAAAAAATGAAACAGTTTCTACCTATAAACATTCTAACAAGGGAAGTATTTATATATAGGTACCACATAACTAAAAAAAGAATGATAATATATAGAAGTAGCTTAACACAAGGCAGTTTGGGATTAAAGGTATCAATAATCAATCAACAATAGTTCGTTTAGCTCTTACTATGTACCAGGCACTGTACTAGGTGCTAGGGATATAAATACAAAGAATGAAAAAGTTTCTACTCATATACATTCTAACAAGGGAGGTAAGTATTTATGGGCATTATATAACAAAAAAAAGAATGATAATATGTAGACGTAGCTTAACACAAGGCAGCTTGGGAGAAAGGGTTTGAAGGATCAGAAAAGGCTTCATGCAGAAAATGGTATTTAAGCTCATCTAAAAGATGAAAAGGATTCTATGAAATGGAGGTGGGAAGGGAGAACATTTCAAGCAAGGGAGAAATCCAGTGTAAAGACATAAGAGATTGGTGAGGGAAAGTCAAGTATGAGAAACAGAGAGAAGGCATGTTTGGCTAGATTGCAAGGTGCAGGAGAGACAATAATATTTATTAAGGCAAGAAAGATAAATTGGGGCCAGGTTGTAAAAAAAACACTTTAATACCTAAAGCTTAGAATTTATGTTTGATGAGCAGAACCAGGAGATCATTATACATGGCAACAACAGTACTATATGATGATCAATTCTGATGGACATGGCTCTCTTCAACAATGAAATGTTTCAAACCACCTCCAAGTGTTCACTGAAGAAAGCCATATACACCCAGAGAGAGGGATGCGAAATGTGGACCACAACATAACATTCTCATACTCCTTGATTGATGTTTGCTTACATTGTGTTTCCTTTATCTGATATATCGTTTGTGTAGATAAGATTTTTCTTGCACACCAATGATAAGTTTGGAAATATGTATACATATATTCGATTTGCCAATATTTTAACATAATTAACATGTAGTGGATATCCTGCCATCTAGGGGAGGGGTGGGGAGTTGGGGGGAAAAATTTGTAACGGAAAGCTATGTAAGGGTTATTGTTGAAGAATTACCCACACATATGTTATGCAAATAAAATAAAAATTTAAAAAAAAAAAGAATTTATGTTTGACCTTAAGGGTAATAGGAAATCACTGATCTTGGTTGAGTAGGAGAGTAGTATGTTTAGATTCACTTTAAAGAAAATAATATTGGTAGCAGTACATAGGAGAGATGGGGTCGAGAAGGACTGAGACAGGGAGGCTATTGCAAGACTTTGGGTAAAAGGTGATGAGGACCTGACCTAAGAATAATGATGGTTAGAGGGAGTGTCGAAGGTGAGAGGTGTTTTGAAGGCAGAAACAGCAAGATCTGGCGACTGATTGGAAATGTGAACTGATGGAGAGTAAGTTGTTGCACATAACACCAATGTTATGATCCTGGAGTCTTTGACATAAAAAGGCAGGTGAGGAAGAGAGACGGGTTTAGATGGAAAGATGAGTACAGTTTTGGATATGTTGAGTTGATGGTATCTTTGGGACATCTTGTTTGAAATATTCAATAGATAATTGGTTATGAAGAACTGAAGTTCAAGAGAGAGAGAGAGTGGAGCTGAATATACATATCTAGGAATCATCTGTCTCAAGACAATAATGTTTAATTATCATTAATTAAGAGTGAGAGTATAGAAGGTGAATAAAAGAGGGTCTAGGACAGAACCTTGGGGAGCACACACTGTGGGGATGACATGAATGATAAGACTGCAAAGGAGACTCTCCTTTGAGCCAATTATGGTCATAATTTCACAGCTGTTTCAATTGTTTTGTTAACAGCCTTTTGAATACTTGAATTTAGCTGTCATATCCCCCTCTGCCTCTTCTCCCAAGTAAACAACCTTAGGTCCTTCCAGCTGACTTCATATTGTATGGATTCAAGGTCCTTCAGCATTCTACCAGACCTTTGGCTTATCAATGTGCTTTCTAAACTGTGTCACTCAATATACTTGATGTATCTTGACCAGGGCAGAATACAAGAGGGGTAATTGCCTCCTAATGATAGAAGCCAGGCTTTTTATAATACAGCCCAACATTGCATTGTTCTTGTCTACCATATTGTATTGTCAGCTCAAGTTGCACTTGTGATATATGAACCCCCCCCAACCTTTTCCAGACAAAATGATTGGTCCTCTTCAAGAATGAAGGATGATAACAACATCTAATCAGGTGTTTTCCATGTTATAATAGTGAAACTGATTTTTTAAAGACAAGGGTAATATACTTATCCCCCACTAAATTTCTTCTTGTTAGATTTGGCCCAAAGTTCTAGGCTGTCAGGATCAGCATCTGGGATAGGAGTTAACTGTTTCTTGCTTTCTGTTGCACTAAATTCTCATTATCCCACCTATTAGACCATTTTTCTGTCTTCTCCTCTACCTTCTCTTAAACAGGAGTGTCCATCAAGATTCTGTTTTCTATCTCTACCCTTTTCTATGATGATCTCAGTCACTCTCACAACTTCAATTATTACCTGTATATATAGATCTGTATATTCTTCCATCTATCTCTTCATTCATTCCTTCTCTGGAATATTTCTTTCATTTATGCTCCCAAAGTCTTTTTTTTATATAAAGCTTTTTATTTACAAAACATATGAATGAGCTTTCAACATTGACCTTTGCAAAAACTTTTTTTCCCAAGCTTTTCCCCTCCTTCCCCCCACCCCCACCCCTAGATGACAGGTAATCTAATACATGCTAAATAGGATAAATTATATGACAAATACAATACATGTATACATATCTATACAGTTATCTTACTGCACAAGAAACATCAGATCTAGAAAGAGAAGAAGAAAAAAACAACCTAAGAAGGAAAACAAAATGCATGGAAATATTCACAGAAAGCGTTAAAATGCTGTGTTGTGGTTCACACTCAGTTCCCACAGGCCTCTCCCTGGATGTATATGACTATCTTCATCGCAGAACAACTGGTTTGAATCACATCATTGTTGAAGAGAACCATGTCCATCAAAATTGATCATCGTATAGTCTTGTTGCTGTGTATAATGTTCTCCTGGTTCTGCTGATTTCACTCAGCATCAGTTCATGCAAGTCTCTCCAATCCTCTCTGAAATCCTCCTGTTGGTCATTTCTTACAGAACAATAATATTCCATAACATTCATATACCATAATTTATTCAGCCATTCTCCAATTGATGGGCATCTTTTCAATTTCCAGTTTCTTGCCACTACAAAAAGGGCTGCCACAAACATTTTTGCACATGTGGGTCCCTTTCCCTCCTTTAAAATCTCTTTGGGATATAGGCCCAGTAGAAACACTGCTGAGTCAAAGGGTATGCACAGTTTGATAACTTTTTGTATGCTCCCAAAGTCTTAAAAAGCTGTAGTCACCATTCTATCTCTGGCTTTCATCACTTCTTACTTGGCTAATAGTCTCTGAGCTAGACTGCTGACCTCCAGCATCTCCCTTCTCCATTTCATCAACTGGGCCACTGCCTGAATAATCTTCACAAGGCAATGCTCTCAATACATTATTTCTTTTTTCCCCCCAAACTTTCAGGGGCTTCCCAGGGCCTACTGAATAAATCATAAACTCCTGATCCTGGCTTTCAAGGCCTTCCAAAATTTGGCTTTAACCTATCTGCCCAGCCTTACTTCATACTACTTTCCTCAGTCTGCATTTTGACAAAACTGGATTATTGACTCTTTCCTGTTTTCATCCTGCTAATATCTCATCTCTGAGCTTTTGCTCAAGTCTACAGGGGTATTCCCATTGCTCTTCTTCATTCAAGGCTCACTTAAAGTGCCAACAGGTTCAAGAAGTATTTATTCCCAGATCACCTTAGTCAAGAGATCTCTTTTGTTTTAAATTTCATCTAGCACTTATTTTAGATCTTCCTTTTTTAGTCATCTCTCTTGAATCTTGGTAATTTGTGTATATTGCAAACTCCTGGTTTGCAAGGCATGTTTTGTATCCCTTTAGTCAAGAATGGTGTCCAGGAAATAAGAAATTAAATTTAACTGGCAATGGAGATACTGATTGGAACTACTGTGCATTAGTTCCCTGGAGAAAGGTTCAAAACTTGGACTAGGATGGGGACAATGGAAAAGAGGCAGAGGAAAGTGAAGGGTGTTTGCTAGTTAAGAATACAGATATTGAGTATCTCACTTATACCTCCCTCCTATTCCTAAAACACTCAGTGTAAATGTCCTTCGGCAGGTCTTAAGTTCTTTCTTCTTATCTTAAACGCAAGCCTTTGCACCTGCTCTCAAGGCTGTCTTATCAACTCTGTCCAAGCTTTAAGTATTTTGCAAGCTCTCCTTCACATTTTTTCCCTCTCTTCCTCCCTCCTTTTCTCCCTCCTTCCTTCCCTTTCTCTTTCCTCTCTCTCCTCCCTCCTTTTCTCCCTCCTTCCTTCCCTTTCCATTTCCTCTCTCTCCTCCCTCCTTTTCTCCCTCCTTCCTTCCCTTTCCCTTTCCTCTCTCTCCCTCCCTCCATTTCTCCCTCCTTCCTTCCCTTTCCCTTTCCCTCCCCTCTCTCTCTCCCTCTCTGTCTGTTTGTTTTTTAGTGTCTCTTTCTTTCTAACTCTGTTTTTCACTGTCTCTGTCTCTTTCCATAATGTGTTTACATATGTAAGCACACATACTGTCTTTTGCCTTTTTTTGTATCTTGAGGGCTTAGCATAATGCCTGGCCCATCATATTCATTTAAGAAATGCTGATTGACCGACATTTACACTTACACACATATAATGTAAATAACAAACACATAATGTATGCATATTTATTCACATATAATATACAACAAATATATATGGATGGGTGTGCATATTTGTGTTTGTGTATATATTTATGTACATAAAATATACATATATTGAACACATAGGGATGCATGTGTATATATCTTTATATACACATGATGCAAATATCAAACCTATAGGAGTGCATGTGTATATTTATGCATACATGCATATATTTATGTAATATATCAAACACATATAATACATTGTATATATTTATGAATTTACACATGTGCCTATATACATCTACATACTTACACATGCATGTATATATATATGAGTGTGTGTACATCTCTTTCTGTCTCTGTCTCTGACTCTGGGGTCTGTCTGTCTGTCTCTTTCTCCCATCTCCTCTCTTCCTATTTCTCCCCCTACCATGACTGTAAATGCCTTTGTATATACCCTAGCTGTTCCCAACTCCCTCACTCAGGGCTATCCCTGGAGGATAACACAAGCAAATTTCTTTCTTTCTTTCTTTCTTTCTTTCTTTCTTTCTTTCTTTCTTT
>JAJPUD010015186.1:7054-38263 GCA_023553655.1 Myrmecobius fasciatus
TTGTGTGCATTCTCTGGGGCAAGGACAGATAGAAAGAGAAGGAGCTTAGTCTCTGGGCCAGAGAGGCAGGGAAATAGGGCCTCTCAGCTTTGCCAGTTACCCTGGCCTCAGGCCAAATCTGAGAGCTTCTCTTAGAGAAAAGAAGGTGGCTAAGTGGGGAGGGTTTGAGGTTTGAGACAGAGCCTGGAGCCTCCCCTTGGTATATGGGTCCTGGCAGCTTCTTTTAAATATGGGGCTTTAGTGGGTATTCATCAAACCTTTCCTTGTTCATTCTGGACTTTTTTTGTCCAGGTTCAGGTAGAGTTATTTTTAACTTCTGCCTGGAGAATGTTAGAGATGGGGAACTTTCTGGCCTTATCTTCCAGGACTGGACTAGATCACACTTTGGTCTTAACATTTATTGGGACTCTAAAACAGGGGTAAAAAGAGGGGGCAGGTGTTTGGTTTTTTTTTTTTTCTCCCAGTCCCTTCTGAAATGACTATATGGGGTCTGAAACGGCCCCACTTGTCTAGGATTGGGGAACTGAGTAAAGTGACCTGCCTTTCCATGTCTCGCCCTACCTGTCCCAGTGCTTAGAACAGAGAAAAGAAATGGTGCTCAGCCAGTTTTTGATCAGATTGGACTCCCAGTTTCTGGTACACAGTAGGCACTTAATAAATGTTTATTGATTGATTGTCTTAGCCATTAGATGCTCGGGGTCCTCAAGGGAGTAGTCACACTGGTTTCATTATTTTCCAAGGGACCTCTGAATGAGGACAAGGAGAGCAACAGAGAGAAAGAAGGTCTGTGTGTGTTGCCTACTTGCCTGGAATTTGGCCCTATGGAATGATGCTGCCGAATTCCGGGTGGAGGCAGGATATTGTGGACTGAGACTGTATAAAAACTATCTAGGCAGAAGACCACAAGAATGGTTCTTAGGTCAGGATGGGCTCAGCCCTGGTTAAGGTAGAGAAGTCTGGTCCTACTGTCCTAAAAGTTGAAGGCACAGGAATAAGAGTGAAGACAGCAGAACATACTGAACATTTTCGTAGTGGGAGAGTTTGAAGGAGAGTGGGAAAAGGGGGAGTGAGTGGTCAGTGTCCAAGTCCTAAGGATTCTGGTTTTAGGGCTATAGAAGGCATTCATTCAGGTAGATGTATTATCATATCACCTGTTCACATCAGTAGAGAAGAGTTCTGTGTCATTTGTGTTTTGGGAGTAAAATTGAGAAGTGATGAAATTGTTAAGAATGAAAAAATATATATAGTCCCTTGTCTGGGAGATGGGAGAAGGGAGTAAGAATAGCAGCAAAACTACCTCTGGGATTTGTATATCTGTATGAAGAGTGTGGAACAGCTGATCATGGCTCTTGTGTCTCCCAGGGCACAGATTCCATCAAAATGGAAAATGGGCAGAGCACAGCAGCAAAGCTGGGGCTGCCACCCCTCACACCTGAACAGCAGGAGGCCCTCCAGAAGGTGAGCAATCATTTCCTTCCCTTCCCCTAGTACAGAAATAGTTCCTTGTATAACTTATCAAAGCTCTGTAGACCCATTTTATGAGTCAGCCTTGACGTATGGTATCTTTCCCTTACTTTTAACCTCCTTGTTGAAGTGATGGCTCAAGCTCCTATAGGGATTAGGAAAGGACAGACTTCATGGGACTTTGAGCTGGTGGAGACTATTGACAAGAGCTGAGATGGTAGATCTCTTACCTAGCTAAATTTTGAAAGGGCTGGTCTTGGTCCACAGAATTGGAAAAGATCCGATACATTTTATCAATGAGGGATTTGAAGTAGATGCCTTTTAGAAAGCATCTCTAACTTTGATGATCTAGGAGTTTCTGTGTCTACATCTGGGATTTCATCTTGGGTGTAGACTGGATAGAAAAAAGCTTTGGGAAAAAGATTCTTAACTTTTCTAATACTTTTTAAGACCTTTTTGGTAGAAATCCTTTCTCAGAAAAATCTTTTTAAATTTGTAAAATACATAGGATTACAAGGGAAATGAGTTATACTGAAATACAGATGTCAAAATATTTTTCAAAAAACAAGTTTGTGGACCCAGGTTAAGAGTCATTGTTTTTAAGGATGTAGGCAGACCAGGATGAGATCCAAGTGGTAATGAGGGCCTTCTGTTCCAGACTCTTTGGACAAGGTGGGTCTTTCTGAGTGTGATTTTCACTCCTGAGTTATTAGGTACCTGAATTTTGGTGCCTGAATCTATGAGAGGAGTAAATATTATTCACTCTGGGCCCTGCTTTGTTAAGACTATACTATCTCTTTTGCTTCTCTGATAGGCCAAGAAGTATGCCATGGAGCAGAGCATCAAGAGTGTGTTGGTGAAGCAAACCATCGCCCACCAGCAGCAGCAGCTCACCAACCTCCAGGTGAGATACCCTCCTTGTTATGCTTTACCTCCCTTCCCTACCCTGAGGAGCCCAGGTCCCAGGGAGCCATGACAGCAGGCTGGCCCCCAGGCCCAGGCCTCTCATTGCTGTTTCCACAGTAAAATCCAAGTGTGCTGTGAAAAGTGCCCCAACCAGCCAGATTGGGGAAGGGAAGCTGCTGCTGCCTCCTCCTCTTCCTCTTCCCCCTTCCCACTTCCTGCTGAATCCTGAGAAGTTTTACAAACTCTCTTAGCCCCTATTCCTGGGGCACACTCTAGAGATCCCTGGGTTTCCCAGAGATTGATTTCATCTCTATTCCCCTAGCCCATTGGACTTTTCTACTCCCTGATGTTTTCTCCCTCCTTTCTCTTTGTTTCCCTCCCTACTTTTCTTTTTCATATTGGCTCTGCCCTGTGTTGTTTGAGCCCATACAACCCCTGTTCTGTTCCGTCACTCTGGGGTCCCGCTCTCCTACTCTTTCCGTCCCCATCTGCTGCCATCCCATCTTCAGTGCTCACTGCTTTCCCCTCCCCTTTCCCTTTCCCTTTCCTGGGCTATCTGCATGGCCCGCAGGCACATGTGGTGTGTATAGTGGCTCTTCTTGTCCATAAGCCTCATGCTGTAGGGCTGAGTTCTATGTAATGTAGCTATGGCCCGCAGCCTGTCTGCCCCACCTCCCCATAACAGGAGGTAGGACCACCTGGGCTTGGCCTCTCCCCCAAAATTCTCCATCTCCCTGGGATGGGAAGTTCCAGTCTGGATTCTGGGGCCAAGGCATATGCCTAGGAGAGGCAGCTCTGCTCTGCTCTGCTCTCAGGTGGCTGGTATGGTGGTTGTGATGTTTGTATGAGGGGCTCCTTATAATGCCAGGGGTGAGGCAAAGGCTCAGATGACCAAGGTCCATAGTGCCTTGAGCCCCTGCCTCCTTCCTCTCTCCTTCCCTTTCTCCCTCCATCCCTTCCTCCTCCCTCTCTCCCTCCCTCCCCTGCTGGGAGAGGCTACTGCTCCCTCCACTGCAGCTCCCTCCCTACCTCCCTCCTGCCCTGGCTGGGCAGGCTTGGAGAATTGGCACATTGGGCCCGGCCAGCCGGGGCTCTGGAGGCCCTGAGGGGGCAGGCGGTGCAGGCGGTCGGTCGGTCGGTCGGCGGTGAGGGGAAGGAAGGCAGGCCCTTCCAGCAGGCAGGGTCTCCGTGCCGCTGTCTGCGTGAGTTGTTGACAATAGCGGGAGAATGCTCAGCTCCAACAGACTGAACTCTGTCTTTACTGTCTTTCAGATGGCAGCAGTGACAATGGGCTTTGGAGATCCTCTCTCACCTTTGCAATCGGTCAATAGAAATACTCACTTCTTCTGGGGCACATTTCCTTAGTCAGGGCCTAGAGGGGGGCAGTGAGGCCCGCGTGGTGGGGACCATGCTCCCCCAGCCCGCCAGCTCTGGACGAGCCGAGCAGAGAGCCGGGCGGGGCCGGGCCCGGGCAGCAGCTGGCCAGCTGTTTGGGAGCACACCCCCCCGGGACATTGGGGGACAGCCGTTTCCCTAGGGATGCCTCCGTTCTGAGGGCCCGCCTTAAAAGTAACCGGCCAGGTAACTCCGGAGGGGCAGCAGCCGCCTGGGAGGGCAGCAGCCAGCCACGCACGCACTTGGGGCCACAGAGGGCAGGCTCCCTGCACAACTACGCTCCCTCCCGGCTGGCCTGTCTCTTGGGCCGTGGTTGGGCTTCTGGTGAGAGAGGGGGGACCCCATGGCATCATATTAAGTCCTGGGTGGGAGGGAGGACGGGAGGGAGCTGCATAATCAACTGAGGGGCTGGGGGAGGTGGGTGGAGGGTAAGGGAGCAATAAAGTTACTGGAGGATTGACCTTGGGCTTTTTGGTGGGCTGCCATTAATGGGTTGTCATGAACAGAGAGTTGCCTAGCCACCAGAGGAGGCCACCAATGAGCCAGAAGCAGCCCCCCTTTGGGGTCTGCCCAGTAAGTGAAAAGCCTTACCTGGCTCTTAGGCGATAGGAATTTATAAAAAGGAAGGCAGTTTTCCATCAGCCATCTCCATTCCCTTCCATCCTCCTTCCATTCTCCTTCCATTTCCCCCCCCCCCCCCCCCCATCTCCCCTCCACCATCCCCTGCCCAACCTCAGTATGAAATATGTGCTGGGGAAGCTTTTTCAGCTAGAGGAAGGAAAAGATATAGTCTTCACCATCAGGGTGCCCCTATTCTAAGAGGGAAATGGCCCCTGGTCAAATGCAGTGGGGGAAGAATCCCTTGTTTGAGGGACATGGCCCCTAACATGGTCTCTCTGATAGGGAAAGACAGCCCCTGGTTGATTAGTGATATTACTCCTTGGGAACCCCTGGGTTCGGAATGAGAGACTGCCTTTGATTTGATGGTGTCAAGAGAGGGCTCCACTCCACTTTGATAAAAGGATTTGCCCCTAGGCTGAGGAAGATGTGCCCCTTGCCTTTAGGGAGGCCCTGCTTTAAGATGGGAAAGAGGCCTCCTCAATTTGATGAGAAACTTGGTCCCTGCCCTCTGGGAGCAGAAGGCATGATCTAGCCTTTGGGGAGTCTCTCCTCTGAGAAAGTAGACTTGGCCTGCCAGGAGGTTTCTGTCCTATAGGAAAAGTTGTGGTCCCTGCCCTCTGGGAGTTCCTTTGGTCTGGAGAGAGAGGGGCATCCTAGTTTGATGATCCATAAACTCTCTGCCCTTGGAGACTCCCCTCCAACTTGAGAGGGTGAGACATGGCTCTGTCCTCAGTAAACCATTGGTCAGAATGAAGATTTCCCTTCCTTAGGGAACCCTCAATTTGAGAAGGGGAAAGATGAACCCATCTTTGGGGCTTTAATTTTGAGGGAGAAGGCATAAGGCCTTTCTGGGGAGAGAGAGAGAGAACCCCTGGTTTGCAGAATTTACCTGTAGTATCTAAATAGTTCTATTGGTCACTTTTTCATCATGACCTCTAGATCCTGGGTATTGTGCAGGATGCTTCCTGTTTTTCTTGTTTCTTTCCCCCCTTCCCTAAGAACCGCTGTGATCTTGTCTCACACCCAATTCGTTTGGGCTAGATGAGTCAGGTGCCAAGAGTACATAAACAGACCTGAAGGTGAAGGGTACACTTAAGGATTGACTTGTCTGAACTATCTGTGGCTTCCAACTCTCCTGTTCTTCCCAAGGTGGCCCTCCTTGGTCAGGAAAGGACTAGCTGCAGCACTGGGTCCAAAGTCAGGGGTAAGGGGAGAGGGGAGGTTATCCCTTTCATGTCCTTGGAGATATTCTTTAAGGAGGACAGCGTGCTTCTCTGCCTCCTCTTCCACCTTTCTGATGTATGCTGAGCCCACTAAGAGAGGAATAAGCACAGCTGGTTCTCCCCAGGCCTTTCCTAGGAGCAGCACTGTGCCTGGCTTAGGCTGGTGATAGGGGGGATGAGAGTAGAAGCAGAAGGGACATTCTAACATCTCAGAGCATGGTGTGGATGAGTCAATGATGCCTCCCAATCGAGGGTCTCTTCTGGACAGTTAAGCCCCAGTGTTAGTGACAGCCCCAGCCATTTCCTAGGAACAGGGCCTTTCCTTTTCTCTTGCTATGGTCACTATCTTGTCTGTCTGTCGATCTCCTTAGCCCCACAGCTGCCGGAAGGAAGCCCACTGCTTTCACATTGTGAGGCTTTGACCCATAGAGACAACCCTGCCAACCTAGGGCGTAGGATGCTAACTCCTTCCACCTCATCAAAGGAATTCCCTACACCTCTTACTGCTCTTGATGCAGGCAGTTGCTGTATAGTCATTGTGGGTCATTAAAGGGTGAGGTGGGGAGCTGGCTTATTGGGATTGCATTTGTCCTCCCTACTATCCCCTAGCAAGGACTGATTCCACTTACTGGGGCCTGTGCAGGATGCTTTGGCATATATGTGGTTTGTACTATGGACATGAAGAGTCCAAACCCCTTAGCCAGCCCTCCTCCCCATCTCCCTGTTAACCCCCCTGGATTCTGTAGCCATGGAATCCTTGGATAGGACATAACTGAAGGAAAAGCACTTGGGCTGTCCTGCCATGTTTCCTCTGTCCTCTTCTGTGGACCTTACTTCTCAAGAGGACCTTCTACTAGCAGGTGTTGGCCAGGGCCAAGACCAGCTCAGGGTTTCTACTTTGAGGTCCCCTTCCCACCTCCCCAGCCTCCCTGTTCCTACATTCTCTCTGTTTTAAAAAGCTGGGTGTAATGAGCCTGGATGAGGAACTGGGCCTGTACTTTGATGAATTTAGAGCTCAGCCTTTAGTATCCCAATTTCTGGAGAGGGCCCTTGGGACTCTGGATTCTCCTTTTAAACCCTAGGCTGGAATCATGTGGCTTTCAGAGGTAACCTCCCAAGGTGGGAGTGCTGAATAGAGGATATCTTCCAGCCTGAGTGTAGTAGGGCTCTGTCTAGCAGGACTGAGGGGTAAGGCTCCTGGCACTGCCCTACAGATAGAATTCAAATACCTCCAAATCATTCAACTCCTTCTGGCTAAGATCCCAGCATTGCATATGTCCTAGGCAATCAGGGCCTGATCTGGGGGAGGAAGGGGAGGGAAGGGTAGAGGGACAAATAGTAGTTGGTGCTTTTGTTGAAATTTCCCTGCCACCAGCAGCCTGGTTTCCTTTGGCCCTGGCTTTATTTTTCTTGAGCCAGAGTAGTATACTGTTTTACTGAATTCCCCATAAATATGGGAAAGAAATAGGAAATGGGGGAAAGGTATGGAGATCCTAGGCCTGGCCACCTGAAGCAGCCATTGCAGAGGTGATTGGTCAGCATCAGTGTGTGACTGGGAGCTCACCCTTGTAGGGGCTAGCAGGGGGGAGGGTGGGATTGGGGGCCTGCCTGCCCGCCCGCCAGCCTGCTGCCACCTTGCCCTGCACAGCCTGGCCAGAGCCTGCCCCTGCTGCTGTGTGTGTGTGCAGGGTGAGCTGTCTCCCACAGCTCTGATAAAGGGGATTGGGGTGGTATTGGGGCTTGGGAAGAAAATTTTCCTGGCTCCCTCACTCTTCCCCCATGCTCATGGGTCAGTGGTTCTCTCTCTTTCTCTCCCCTTTAGATGGCAGCTCAGAGGCAGAGGGCACTGGCAATCATGTGTCGGGTGTATGTAGGCTCCATCTACTATGAGTTGGGAGAAGATACCATCCGCCAGGCCTTTGCCCCTTTTGGGCCTATCAAGAGCATAGACATGTCCTGGGACTCAGTCACCATGAAACACAAGGTGGGCCTGGGCCTACTCCTGTTTCCTTATATGCTTTATTCCTAGCCCTGGGTGGGTTTTAAGAAGGAGGCTTTGTCTCCAGGGGGTGCTAAGTATATGCTGGGACCTAGCTCCACATCCAAAGCTCCCCATCCCCCCATAACCTGGCTTTTCCCCTGCATTTAGGGTTTTGCCTTTGTGGAATATGAGGTTCCAGAAGCAGCTCAGTTGGCCTTGGAACAGATGAACTCTGTGATGTTAGGAGGAAGGAATATTAAGGTGAGGAACTTCAGGGAGTGCCGCCCTCTTTAGTATGGGGTGACTGAGTCCAGGAGATATATGAAGAAAGGTGGCTTTCAGGAGTCAGAAGGACTTGAACAAGACCAAAAGCTCATTGCATATTTTGTATTTGGAGTGGAGGGTTGAAGGGAATAGACAGGGTGAATGTTTCACTGGAAAGGGCCTAATGATAGAGGGCCCTTTCAGGGGGTCCAAACATGGATTTATGTGGGCAAGATCCTTGTTTTTTCATAATGACATTAAAACTCATGAGAGTTTGCACCTTTTGGCAACCACAGTTTTATATGAATTATTTTGGGAACATTTTCACAGGCAATTAAATGCAAACATGTGGAGTCAGTGTGCCTCAGTTCAGAGTGGAAACAAGACAGACTTGATAGAATGTCTTGAATCTGGGCATGATGTAGCTGCCACATTGATAGTTCTGAGATCCCTTACCCCCTTGCTCTGTCCTGATAGAAGATTTAACCTAGGGTTTCTGACTACAAAGACTTGCCCTTCCTGAGACTTAGTTCCTTGTTGATTAGTGGTCAGGAAGTACATTAGGGTTGTGATAAGCTTGGCCCATCAGAGTACTTTGAGTGGTCTGCCTAACCTGCCCATTCATGCCACCCACTCTCAGGTGGGTAGGCCCAGTAACATCGGACAGGCTCAGCCCATCATTGACCAACTGGCTGAAGAAGCCAGAGCCTTCAACCGCATCTACGTGGCCTCAGTGCACCAGGACCTCTCCGATGATGATATCAAGAGTGTGTTTGAGGCATTCGGCAAGATCAAGTCATGTACTTTGGCCCGGGATCCAACCACAGGAAAACACAAAGGCTATGGATTCATTGGTGAGCCCAGGGCAGAATAAGAGGAGAGGGAGAAAGGACCTTAAGCAAGGTCCTGACTCAAGGGAAAGGTGGAAAAGTGGGCCATGGATAAACTGCCACAGGTCTTACTGGTTTCTCCATTCTTGCAGAATATGAAAAGGCCCAGTCATCTCAAGACGCTGTCTCATCCATGAATCTCTTTGACCTGGGGGGCCAGTACCTTCGGGTAGGCAAGGCAGTTACACCACCTATGCCCCTGCTTACACCTGCCACCCCTGGGGGCCTTCCACCAGCAGCTGCTGTAGCAGCAGCTGCCGCCACAGCCAAGATCACTGCTCAGGTGAGAGCCACTGGAGGAATATAGTTTGTGTGTGTGTGGTTTGTTGTTGTGTTTTTTGTTTTTTAATCACTGCCTTATTGGGGAAACCAAGGGATAACTTTAGAATTGAGGGAAAGAGATGAGCTGTGGAGCAGGTGCAGGACTAAGGAGGAATTGGGGGAGGGGTGTTGTTCATGAGTTGTGTAAAGTCTTGGCCTGAGCTCTTGCTATTATTTTGTAGGAAGCAGTGGCTGGTGCAGCTGTGCTGGGCACTCTGGCCACTCCTGGGTTGGTGTCACCAGCACTGACCCTGGCTCAGCCATTAGGGGCTCTTCCACAAGCTGTCATGGCAGCTCAAGCTCCTGGAGTCATCACAGGTAAGCATTCCAGCCACCCAAACAAATCTGTTTGCAGGATCTCCCTGTTCACCTTTTTTTTTCTCCCCAGCTTTGTTGCTTTTAATAGACTTGCTCTTTTGGCTCTCTAGTTCCTCTCTAGTTTACCACTGTTTTTTTCTGTTAGGATTCGAGCTATGGGAGATATGGGAATGGGAGGTAGGGGAGAAAGACTTCAACTGATAACCCACAGTTATGTTGTTGTGTGACAGGTGTTACCCCGGCAAGACCCCCCATCCCTGTCACCATTCCTTCTGTGGGTGTGGTGAACCCCATTCTGGCTAGCCCTCCAACACTAGGCCTCTTGGAGCCCAAGAAGGAAAAGGAAGAGGAGGAATTGTTCCCTGAGTCAGAGCGGCCAGAGATGCTAAGTGAGCAGGAGCACATGAGCATTTCAGGCAGTAGTGCCCGACACATGGTCATGCAAAAACTGCTGCGGAAGCAGGAGGTAAATGAGACTCCCAGAAAAAAAAAATTAAATCTTTTCCTATGTGTTTTGTCCCATCCCATTCCCATCATCCTGGATTGGTGTCCCTTTCAAATCCACATACTCCCACTGTAGAAGCCCATCTTCACATCCATAGATTTTTGTCTTGATTTTTAATGACTTCAGGCACCATATTTGCCCCTAGAAATCAACCTGGGATCTTTGGGTTCTGTTTGTTATTCTTTTAAACTAACCATAATTATGTGGGAGAAGATTGGGAAAAGAGTTGGGTATGTGGCAGAAGGGTTACAGTCAAAGGGGAGGAGCAGCATGAAGGTCTATGTTAATCTGCAATATCAAGTGTCAGTGCCTAAAAACAGGAGAGAAAACCCTTCCCATCTGCAGCTCTGAGATTGAGAACACCTAGTCCCGGTGCTCACATCCCATTCTCCTTCCAGTCTACAGTGATGGTTCTGCGAAACATGGTGGACCCCAAAGACATTGATGATGACCTGGAGGGTGAAGTGACAGAGGAATGTGGCAAGTTTGGGGCTGTCAACCGTGTCATCATCTATCAGGAAAAGCAGGGTGAGGAGGAGGACGCTGAAATTATAGTCAAGATCTTTGTGGAGTTCTCCATGGCCTCAGAGACGCATAAGGCTATCCAGGCCCTCAATGGTCGTTGGTTTGCTGGCCGAAAGGTGGTGGCTGAGGTCTATGACCAAGAGCGCTTTGATAATAGTGACCTGTCTGCGTGACCTCGGCCCAGCTCTTCCCCAACCTCACAGACTTGGATTTTCCTCTTGTCTCTCCCCTCCAGTTTGTGTAGAAAGATATATGGGGCTGAATTCAGCCCCTGCCTGGCCTTTTTGTGTAGTTTGGATAAAAGTATGGATGCTGCTGGCCCCCTGTACACACTGTGTGTGAGATCATATGCTTGCCGGCTCTCCCCAGCTCTCCATGGACTTCTATCTTGCAGGGCCTCCTCCTAGGCTTTGGCAAGAGCTTTCTGGCCCTTGTGGTGCTTTGAGGGGCCATCTAGCCTCACCCTCCATGTCAAAAAAAAAAAATTTTTTTTTTTTTTTTTTTAGTTCAACAAGTGTTTGTTCTGCTGGGGGAAAACAGGAGAAGATATGGTCTTCTCCTCAAGGACCCCATAGCTGGGTAAATAATACACACACAATGAAATAGAATAATGCAAAATAGTATCTCTCCCCTTTTGTTTGAAGAAAGATAAGGGATTGTCCCTTTGAGGCTGGGGCCAACCCTACCAGTCCTGTCTGGTTTAAATGAAAACATGAGGGTCATACTTCAGAGTCTTAAGGGGGCAATAGTTTGGGTCAGTGCATTTCAAGGAAGGTTTTACAAAGAGATTGAGAATTCAGGTCATGTGATGTCAGGGTGGGATTTGGTTCTACTGAGGCGTTGGAAGTAACATTCTTAGGAGTAAAAACAGGACAGGAATAGAAAAGGAAGAAGTCTGTTGGGAACTTGTCTTCTAAAGGAGGGATATAAGTTCTAGGGGGACAACTCCTTGGTTATTTTTACCTGTAGCAAAGGACCACCTTGCCTTATCTAGGTCAGTGAAAAGGAAGAATAGAGGAAGATTCATAGCTAGGTGGGACAAGAAAGGCTCAGCCTTAACTACCTAAAGCAGTTTAAGAAGGGGATGCATCCTCTTAAGAGCTGCTATGTCTCTGCTTTCATTCTTCCCTTCTTCCTTTTCTAGCTTTAGCTCTCTTACCTGTTTGATTTTTTCACCTTTTACTTTCCAGTTATTAGCTCCCTTCCTTGGGATCTTGTCCTGCCATAGAAAAGGCTCATCCCCTGCATATGGCTTTTTTCATCTCTCTCTGACTGACTGGTTTGAGGGCAGGAATATTGGTTTTAGATCCCGAAATGAGCCTCCAAATGTGGTTCTATTTAGGGTTGACCTAAACTTTTAAATCAAGTCAACAAGTAATTAATGATGTCTTTTCATAGGGCCTAATCTTAGGGTTCAAGGATTAAAAAGGCATACCCAGAAAAATGTTGCCTTGATCATTTCAAAATAGTTTTATGTTGGGAGCAAATGAATTTGGCTTTAAAGAAGCCTTGTGTTGCATACCTCTACCAGTTACCTTAGATTTCCTAAGGACCTAATTGCCCCTGGAACATCATTTTACCTGGTCAATTCAAGTGCCACATGTCCACCCTTCAAGGAGATTATTTTAATTGAAATGTACAGACATGAAAAATTTCCATGTGACATCTTGTGATGTTATTACATCATTTAACTTTGTGTTTCCTTTGGAGACTATTCACCCTCTTGTCAAATGTCACCCTTTCTAACTCCATTTTTCCAGATAAAAAGCAAAGGGCATAAAAGAAATGCATGCCAAGTAAAAAAAAAAGTGGGCTGGTCATTGAGCAAGAATGAAGGACAAGGCTAAGGGACAACGGACAACTTATATATATATCCTTTTGTTTCTGCCACTCAGCACATTGGATAGATCACCTGGCAGTCATTATAGAATTGAAATTAAGCAGGAATATAACCAAAGAAAGAAAAATCTATATGGTAATGTTAGACGTCTTCAAATGAGCTAGATGACCATATACCAAGGGAAAAGATTCCTGTTTAGGCACAGATTGGATTGAATGATCTTCTGCAAAGACTTCCTCATGGTAGCCTAAGAAATAATTCAACCTTTGCTTAAAGATTCCTTGTGAAAAAATCCATTTTCCTCCCCTCCCCAAAGCCTTCTGGCCAAGTCTTCAGTCCTCCAGACCATCATTTTTCTTCTAGATATTCTCCAGCTTACCAATCAATGGCTTTTTAAAACACACTTCGAACTGGAAACTTCCAAATGTGGTCTGACCAAGGCATATAGTACAGGACCATTTTAGAGACCCTATGTGCAGTGAGGTGGTTTGGGATTTTTTTGGTGTCAGATTGAATTTGGGAGTCCCCTAACATTCAGATGTTAAAATTAAATCAAAGCCTCTTAAAATTAAACCTAGCATACTAGCCTATCAAAATATATTTTGAATTCTTATCAATCCAGTGCATTAACTTAACTATCCTTTGTATGTTTTTATTTGCAAAGCATAATACAAGGGAAAGAGCCTTGGATTTGGGCTTAGGTTCAAAATCTGGGTCAGCTACAACCAATGTGACTTGGGGCAATTTCAACTTACTACTAACCTACTTTGGACAGCCCGTAAGGGTGTTCAATTAACTATTTAGGAGGCTACCCAACTCTTCCACAGTTAGATCTTTAGTGAGGCCGTCATTCCATTTAATCCATGGTTCTCTTGTCCACACGATTTAACACGTGAGTAAGCTAAATGCTATCTGAAAATACATGGAAGCTTTATAGCTATAGCAAAACCCTGAAGAATCCTGTAACTTCGAAAGAAACAGCAGGCTAATTTGAAATGATTTGTTCATAAACCCATGGAAAATCAATACTTTCAAGAATTTTGCATAGAACTATAGTTGACTTTTTTTTTCTTTTTTGTTGGTGGGGCAGGGGGTTGGGATGGGGGTGGAGAGCCGGGGTCGGGTGGACTACAACCTTTGTCCTCCAGTCTTTTGACATCCCTATTTGCCACAGTACGGAACATTTCAGCCACCACATTTCCCAGTATCCTGGAATGAAGATAAGGATCTGAAGAGTTGACCTAATCAAAACTCACCATTAGCTATTTCCTGTCCTTTCCGCCCCATTTTTTTTCAAACCGAAACAAAAAAGACAAGTATTATGCTTTCCCTCTTTTTCTCAATACAGCTTTTAAAAATCCTTTTTCTTGGTATGTCTGCCCACTCTAGATAGGGATCGAGATACTGGTCGTTATCAGAGCAGGACCGCAACCTCCCTTGACACGCCCCCAGTCCATCGCGAACTATAATTCCCATAATGCTTGACGTTCTAGCCGTTGCTCTCCTTGGATTGGCTGGGAAGCCTAGACTACGTTTCCCTGCATGCAACATAGGGAGAGGGAGTGGGAAAGACTTGACAGACTAAAAGTAGGCGGGGGAATGGGATGTGGGTCCTTGGACGGGCCGACAATATAGTTAGGCCGCGGGGTCTTGTGGGAACTGCAGTCCTCCACTGGGTTTGGGACTGAAGCGGCGGGGGAGGGACTCGCCTTCCCGGCAGGCGGCGCGGCGAGCAGGCGGTTGGGCGGCCGGTGGCGGTTCCGGCGGCGGCAGCGGCGGTGGCGAGGACGGAGGGAGGGACGGACGGACGGACGGCTGGAGTTGGATCCGAGACCGCGACCAAGGCCGAGGCGTCGCCGTGGGATCGAGAGTAAAGCGGAGCCGAGAGCAGGCGGGATGTGGGAGCGGAGCCTCAACGCCTGAAAGCCCAGCCGGGGCCGCGCCCCCCCCCCCCCCCCCCCGCCCCAGGCCTCTCCCCACCCATTTCCCGGGCCCCGCTGCGCTGTTCCGAGCGGGCCGGTGAGGAGACGCCCCCGTCCCGCCCCGCCTTCCCGGGGAGCCCCCCCCTAGGAGACGTCGCCCCGCCCCTCCCCTCCCGGGAGCCCCTTCCCCCAGCTGTCCGTTGAAGCTTCGCCTCTGCTTCAGAGTCCTTCGCCTTCCCCGCAAACCTTCTAGCCTTCCCCCATAGGGAACCCCGGCGCTCCGCCAGCTCCCCTTGTCTCCTCAAAGACCTGCCCCTTTGTCCTAGGCTAAGGTCTCCGTTTCTCTCGAACACACTCCACCCCCTCCCCACTCACCCGTTCTCTACCCCTTCGCCTCCTCAGATACACCCCATTCCACTCCTTTCCCAAAAGAATTGGGAAATCCCTTTTAACTGTCCTTCTCCTGAGCTCTCCTCTCTTCATTTTTCTCACGCTCCCTCCCGGGATCTCTTTAAAGATCCCCTTTCCTCCCCGGAATCCCTGCTTCCTATATTGATTTTTTTGAAGATCTAACGGTCCCCTCACTGGCCCTCCCCCCAACACTTCAGCTTGGGGAATTTCTAACAAGGACAGCCTTCTCCCAGTTCCTTAGTGGGGAGTCTTTAAGATACATTCTTCTAAAATCAGCTTTAAGAGGTTTTCCTTCTAGAAATCTTAGCACATTTTTAAATCTTTTTTTTTCCCCTCTTTATTTGAGGAATTTTCTAAGAGACTTGAGTTACATCTCTTAGAGAGCTCTTTTTATCCTACATCGTGGAGAGAACCTAGGCCTTCCTAGGAACTTCTAGACCTGCCCTCCTGGCACATAAGATTTAATTTTGTGGGGATTCTCCTCAAAAATCATTCCATTACAGTTTCTTCCTGCCCTCCCACTTGTCAGGGTACTTTCAAGGCATCTTTGAACTCTTACCAGGGGTTTCTTGACCCCAGTCCCTTCCTCTGGCCCCGTGTTCACTTGGTAGGGTCCAGCTCCCAGCCGGCTCAGGCCTGGCCCCCACCTGCCCTCCCGCATGCAGCCCCGAGCTCCCTCGAAGTCCCCTGCCTCCCAGTCCCTCTTCAGAGGCTGCCCAGGGCACCTGTGCCCAAGGCAGTGCCATCACCATACCTTGCTGATCCTGGCCTGGCCTCACCTGCCTGTTCCCCGATAAGAGGCCAGGGGCCCCCGCTTGTTGCCCCCAGCTCCTACTCTGTGCCTCTCTCCTGATGCCTCCTGCCCAGACTTGCTTGGTTTTGGCTCCTGTAATCCTCGTCTAGGGGCCCCTTGGCCTAAGCCTCTTTGACCTTCCCCTGCCTGTCAGAGCCCCCTGCCCTCTTCCCTCTTCTCCATCCTGGGGGAGGGGAATCTTGCTGAGGCACCATGCTGAAGTGCATCCCCTTATGGCGGTGTAACCGGCATGTGGAATCGGTGGACAAGCGGCACTGCTCGCTGCAGGCCGTTCCTGAGGAGATCTACCGCTACAGCCGCAGCCTGGAAGAGCTGCTGCTAGATGCCAACCAGCTGAGGGAGCTGCCTAAGGTGAGGAGGTCAGCCAGCCAGCTCAGGAGGCACCGAAGCACCGGGCCCTGGCCCTGGTGGTTCTCTCTCTCTTCCTCCCCCCGCCCCAGCATGAGGGAATGATAGCTAGCTGGTTGTCAGCTCCTTCAGGGGGTGCTGGGAGTATCCTGAGAGACACTGAGAAGCGTGTCCTCACCCCAGGCTAGGAACCTTACAAATGAGCATCACTCACAAAGGGTAACCCATGTGTGAGGGGCAAGAGTCATGTGACTGCCCGAGGTTTTCTGGATCCCATGAGATCCATATGTCTTGGCTGGGGTGGGGGGTTCCACTGGTTCTGTCTCTGCTGCCATCAGGACTGGGCTGTTGTTGGATTCTAAGAGGCTGCCTGGCAGTTGGTGGTTTCTCTTTTTCAGTAGGGAGTTTCCTATCCTCAGTAAGCCCTCCCTGGGAATTTAAGGAGTGGGCACTAATTGGGAGTTCTAAGGAGGGGCTGAGAGACTCCTGCTTCTGGTTGTCTGGGCATCTTATATTTTGTGTCATTTGTCCATCATCCACCTTTCATATGGAGAGAAGCCCCTGGACATCAGTGGTTACTTTCTACCATCTCCACTTTTAGTCAGCTGAGGGTCTATAGGTCGAGTCACTCCTTGAACTTCAGGCTATAAGAAAGTATGTGATCCTGTCCTTGGATCTCTGGGGAGTCTATAGAAGACCATGGCAGGAGGGTTATCTCCTTGTCCTAGGGTGTTGGAAAAGCTTGAGTCAGAGGAGACCCTACTGAACCAGCTTGGCCAAGTCCAACTGGTTCCTGCTCCACCTGAACTCCTTCCCTCCTCCCTGCCCTCCCCCTTCCTCGGGCTATCTGCTGCCGAGAAGACACCAGGTAGCACCTGTCACCAGGCAGCCACTGCCCATCTCTCTGGGAGGCGGGGGAGAGAGAGAACTGAGATGTGAAACCTGAGTAGGAGATGGGCAGGCAAAGGCTGTGATTGTCCTAAGCAAATCTTTAGTTCAGGCTGATTAAAAGAAGCTTTTAATTTGCTTACATCTAGGAAAGCCCTAAGTCTACTCCCAGTCCCACCCCTCCTCCTTGGGGCTGCCTGGGTTTCCGTCCCTGGGGCAGAGGCCTCAGCCTGTCCAGGCAGGATAGGGGCTGGGCCCTTGGGAGTTTGGCCTGGCTCTTTCCTTCCTTGTTTCCCCTCCCCCAATGCAGTACCATTCTTTCTCCTTCTCCTGTAACTGTTCTACCCTGTCCCTACTGCTTTTTTTGCTTTTATTTCTTCCCCTTTCCTCCTGGTGTCATTGCCTAGGGTCCTGACTGCCTTGCCTTGGCTCCCTTGTTTTTCTTTTTCCAAACTCTTACACATCCACTTATGGTGCCCAGACATCTCTCTCCATTTACGTTGTCCATATTTATGCCTCTCCCTGGCACCCCTGTTCTCAGGACCTCCCCTGGCTCACATTGCTGGAAGTCCAATTATCCTCTGCCTACTTAATACCTTTGTTGGGCCATTGTGTACCAGCATTGTGGGTGGAAGTTGTTGTCTTGTAAGGGAGGGGATACTGTTGGAGAAGCAGATTCCAAAAAGCTTTGAGATTCCTAAGTCTTGGTGTTAAATGGCCGGAAATCCTTGTGTTGTACATCACAATGGACAAACAGCCAACTCCCTGGCCTTGAGCTGGCAATCCACAAAACTTCCTACCTTCCCCATCAGTGTTCTAGGGGTCTGTGGTCTCTGGTCTGTGGAAGTGAGACTGTGTTTGTTAGAGGAGAAGTGTCAGACTGAGAGAGAGGGAGAGCTTGCACGAGAGAGAGAGCGAGCTGGATATTGAGCAAGCTTATTGGTTTATTTGTATTTAAGGTGGGATAGATTTTAGGGTTCTTCAGGGCATTGGTTCTAGGAGCCCTCGTGGGAAATGAGAGAGAAAGAGAGTGTATGTAGGATGTCTGTAGGGATAGTTATGAAGTGGGAGGGCCTGAGAGTCTACCTTTGAGATGAGTGTGTTCCCTTGACTTTTAATTTAGCCTCACAATCTTAATGAAGCCCCCCCAAATACCTTTTCCCTTCACCTCCTAGCCTTTCTTCCGCTTGCTGAATCTTAGAAAATTGGGCCTGAGTGACAATGAGATTCAAAGGCTGCCACCTGAAGTGGCCAACTTCATGCAGCTGGTGGAGCTTGATGTTTCCCGAAATGGTGAGAGACCTTGGAAAAGGGGCTTAAGAGTGGAGAGAGGAGGGATTACCCTGGATAGGTGGGCATGGGGAAGATAATCAAGAATGGTAGGTAGAGGTGAAAAGAGGCTTCTATGTTGTGTTTATGTTGATGAGAGAATTAATAAAATCTTGATCTGGGCTCTAGCTTACTAATTGTACAGTGTACAAAAGAACACCCAACAGAGTTCCAAAAGGATTTCCTGAAGGATGTGTTTCTTTAGCAGTTGTTCAAAAAAAGGATCAGGGCTTATTAAGAAAACCAGTACTAAAAAGCTTCCAAATTTACAGCTGAGCCTGGTGCTGTGGGCTGAGGTGTTATAGATAGCCACCTTGGAGACCTCAGCTCCACCAACAGACCATCTGTAGCCACACATTTTTTTTTTTTTTTTACATTATTTGACTTTTCAATAGTATCTGGGTCACATGTGGAGCCCCTTCCTGGCTGGGCATTCTTCTGAAAGGGATGACAAGTTCAAATCTCACCTCAAATATTTACCAGCTGTATGACCCTGGGCAAATCATTTAACCTCTTTTTGCCTCAGTTTCCTCATCTGTAAAGTGGAGATGATAATAATAGCCTCTAACTTCTGAGATTGTTGTGAAGGTCAAATGAGGTAGTAATTGTAAAGCTTTTAACACAGTATCTAGCACATAGTAGGTGCTATATAAATGTTAGCTACCATTAGCTATTTATATATTCTGTCATGCAGACATCCCTGAGATACCTGAGAGCATCAAGTTTTGCAAAGCCCTGGAGATTGCAGACTTTAGTGGGAATCCCCTATCCAGGTAAAAGGACTAGGGAGAAGCAAGGCTTAAGATTTGCTGTGATTCTTTATGGTTTCTAAGGGTCCTCTTTCTATGGGGCAGGGGTAGAATGGGAAGCTAAGTATTCTCTAATCTGGTGGTGTTATATTTAAGGATCAATCTTTCCTTCTAAAGAGGGTTGTCTGGAGGTCTTTTCTTCCTTTTGATTCTCCCAACCTCTGTAGGCTTCCTGATGGCTTTACCCAGTTGCGCAGCTTAGCTCATCTTGCCCTGAATGATGTATCTCTGCAAGTGCTGCCAGGAGATGTGGGCAAGTGAGTGAATTGGGTAGGGAGAGGGACCTGGGCAGAGAGTCGGGGATTTAGATGATGGGAATTTCTTGGAAAGGGGAATGACAGTTTGATTGAAATAGGAACCACCTTCTATCTTATGCTTACTCCAATCTCTCTTCTAGTTTGGCTAACTTGGTGACTTTAGAACTACGGGAAAACCTGTTAAAGTCCCTTCCCACGTGAGTTTCAGCAGAACCCCTGATCTCATCTAGGTATTCTTTTCTCTGGATTCCTAAGCTGTAAGGCTTTAGTTATTTACAACCTTAGTTCTTTTGGATACAGTTTCAGCTCTTTCGTCTCCAATCCTATCTCTTCAGTTGCCCTCCACCAAACTCTTATCCCACACTTCTGCACTCCTACCTGCAGGTCCTTGTCCTTCCTGGTCAAACTGGAGCAGTTGGATCTAGGTGGCAATGACTTGGAAGTGCTGGTAAGAGTAAGGGCCTAGGGCCCTGAGGACTAGAGATTTCACTAGAGGTGAAAAAGCACCTTCTTGGGTAGAAGCAAGAGAATCCTAGTCTTTACTGACATCTTTATTTGTATTGTTCTGTAACAGCCAGACACTCTGGGAGCCCTTCCTAATTTGCGAGAGCTATGGCTGGACCGAAACCAGCTGTCTACACTACCTCCGGTAAGCAAAAGGGAGAGTTAAATCAGGAACTTTTGCTTCTTGCTTTCCTTCACTCAATGCTTATCTTCCTATGAGCTTCCACTTTTCCTCATCCCCTACCAGTCTTCTTTCAGTTTTCTTGTCCCTTCCTTCTCAGTCTCCCCTATTTTTTCAAAATTCTCTTATTCTTAACTCTCCAACCTTTCATTTTCACCTAGTTCTAGTCCTTCCTGTCTCCTCCATTCCTTTCTTTTCTTAGCTTTTCTTCATTTCCTCTCACCTTTTCCAAGCTTCCCTCCATTCATCTTCTCTCAACTTTTCCTCTAGGCTCCTTTAGTCTCCCAGGCTTCCTATACTCACTTCCAGTTCTCTGTTGAGCTCTTCTCTTTTAGCATTCTTAGATCTGTAGCTTTCCTGTGTCCATTTTCTTTCTACATGTATGATTTTATTTTGTCTTTCACCATTTCTTCACTTTTTCTAGGAGTTGGGGAACCTTCGGCGCTTGGTGTGCCTGGATGTGTCTGAGAACAAACTAGAGCAGCTACCAGCGGAGGTCAGTGGGTTGACCCTGCTCACTGACCTATTACTGTCTCAGAACTTGCTGGAGCGGCTCCCAGATGGCATTGGTATGTGAGGTGTTCGAAAGGTATTAATTTTTGATGGTGAAAAGAGAGATGGGCTTAGATAGAGAAAGAGTGAAAGGGAATAAACATTTATATAGCACCTTCTTTTTGCCAGGCACTGATTACTATATACATTTTACAAAAGTTATCTCATTTGATTCTCTCAACAGTTCTGTGAGCACAGTGCTATTATTATTATCCCCATTTTACAGATGAAGAAATTGAGATAGAGTTTATATGATTTGGCAGGAGTCACATAGCTAGCTACTAAGTATCTGAGGCTGAGTTTGCATTCTGGTCTTTCTGAATTCCAGGCCCAGCATTCTGTTCATCCTGCTCCAGCTGCTCCTTTTGGGAAAATCTCTTTCCTTCATTTACCCTGTACCTTTCTGTCCCCAGGTCAATTGAAACAGCTCTCCATTCTGAAGGTGGATCAGAATAGGCTGTGTGAGGTTACTGAGGCCATCGGAGAGTGTGAGAACCTATCAGAGCTCATTCTCACTGAAAACATGCTGACGGTATGGGCCACAGAGCCTGGATCCTCTGTACATACTCACCTGCTTCCAAAGACTTTAAAATTTCTCCTGTAGTCCTGATCTCTCATCCCTACACACCCTGCCCTTGGCCCCACAGACTCTATACTGGCCCATTGGTAGTTCTTGCTTTCAGACCTTCTGATCCCTGCCTTGGAAACCTTAATGTTCTTGTCACTTCCATCCTAGTAGTTGGTGATGTTTTAGCCTGTCCTCCATAGGCCTCAATGGTGCCCACATTTGTTTTATCTCTACAGTCCCAGTTCTGATTCCTGTCATGTTCTCCATGCTCTTCCTCTCCTCTTTTTTGTCTCTGGAAGTCCTTTGCAAACCTCTTGGCCTGTACTCACTTGGAGTGCTAGGACAAGGTCTCATTTTAATTCCAGTGGAAGAAGGCTGACCCTATGATCCTCCTGACAGGCAGATAGGTCACTGACCTTCTGACGATTACTTGGAAGCCCTGCGTTCATGGCCCATATTGTTTCCTGGCAGGCACTTCCCCGGTCCTTGGGGAAGCTTACCAAACTGACTAACCTGAATGTGGACCGAAACCGGTTAGGAACACTCCCTGCCGAGGTTGGCGGCTGTACCAGCCTGAATGTGCTTTCCCTTCGGGACAACCGCCTGGCCTCTCTGCCCCCTGAACTGGCTGGTACCACTGAGCTACATGTGCTGGATGTGGCAGGGAACCGGTAAGCAGCCTTCCCCCTCCCCATTCGGAACTCCCTCTTCTTCTTCCTCTTGTTTGATGGTGAACATGGGAGGGGTTCCTGGAGGGGCCCTTGGCTCAGAGATCAAGGCCCTTCTCAGTAGATCACATTTCCCCCAGGCTGCAGAGTTTGCCCTTTGCCCTCACCCACCTCAACTTGAAGGCCCTGTGGCTGGCAGAGAACCAAGCTCAGCCGATGCTCAAGTTCCAAACAGAGGATGATCAGAAGACAGGGGAGAAGGTGCTCACCTGCTACCTGTTGCCCCAACAGCCCTCACCCAGCCTTGGTAGGATATGATCATATTTGCCTACATCAACCCCAACCCTGGATCCCCTCCTTCCCCCTCCCTTCCCCAGAGACCACCCTAACCCCACTCCATTTTTTCCCCTACCCCACGCTCTCGCCCTTGCCCTCTCAGGTCTCTGCCTCACCTCGTCCCCATGTTTGCCGTCCCTAGTCCAGTTCTTATCTGCCCTGGTCCCCCTCCCTCCGTGTCTTTCCCTGGCCTAGTCCCTGCTTCCTCTCTGCTCCCCCAGACACCCTGCTGCAAAGCAGCCTGGACGAGAGCTGGAGTGGCAGCCACAGTCATGTGAACCGGGTCAGCGTCATTCAATTCTTGGAGGATCCCGTGGGTATGGAGGATGAGGAGCCTGGGGCAGAGAAGAGGGTGAGTTGGGCTGGACTGTTGTAGGAGCACAAATGCTTTGAAGGACAGGTTCCCACTCCCCTTCCCTGTTAAGCAGCTGGCCTGCAGAGCCACAGCGGTCCCGAAATCCTTGCCCACCCTCCCATTCCTCCACTCTGTGGTTATCGTTCCTTCCACTCCAGGACCCTCTTGTTACTAAAGTCACTCTCCTCCCTTCCCTCCCATCCCACTCTTCTCCCCTTAGCCCACTGCCCAGAGCAGGGGCCCCTTTCCAGTCTTGGTTACTTTTATATTAGGGTCTGCAGCGAAGAGCTACTCCCCACCCCAGTGAGTTGAAGGTTATGAAGAAAGTGATTGAGGATCGTCGTAATGAAGCCTACACAGCAAAGCCTGACTCGGAGCAAATGTCGCCCACCGAGGAGGTGTGAAGGGTTCTTGGGGGAAGTGAAGAGTAGGGGTTGGGTGATGATAGCTCTTAGTGTCGTCATCCACCAGGGTCCTCTAGCACCCCCCTGCCAGCCCCTTCTTGTCCACTCTCTGTCCTCCAGTTCAATGGCTGCTGCCAGCCTCTCTAGCCCCTACGGTGGCTTTCTGTTTTGAATGAAGCACAGAAATCCTTTCCTTTTGGGTTTCATGCAGGAATAGGAGGTGAAAAGAAGGGGGTACTTGAAGTCAAGCCTCCTGGGTTCATGTTCACTCTTTCACCAACTTAGCTTTTTGACCTTGAGCAAGCCAATCAGACTTGGCAGAGCCTTGGTTTTTGCATTTGTACTATGAGGTTACTAAGACTTGTGTTGATTGCCTCATGGGATTAGAATGAGGCTCTGCAAACTTGAAAGTTTACATTTCTATTACAGTATAAACTTTGACAGAAGGTGTGGCATTATGGAGTGCTGAGCATGTAGGCAGCAAGACCCGAGTCCAGATCTCTCTCACTTTTGATAATAACTATGTGATTCTGGGCAACTGGGGTCATCTGTCTGTGCCTCATATAACTACCTAGGACCAGGGATATACTAGAACTAACTCATCCGGGCCTGAAGGAGCTGATTGTTAAATTTTCAGTGTGAGTATTTAGAAATGTATAAAAGCTATAGGGCAGGGCTTGATTTGTCATCTTGTTGATTGCCTAGATTTGAGAAAGTGATAAAATTTAAATAACGTAGATTAAACTTAAAAATATGTTGTGCATTTTTGGAGAGCAACTTGTTAAATATTTCTTTATCAGCATACCCCTTCCTAGGACTATCAAAGACTGGATGTGCTCTGCCTTGTTTTCCCATGCTGATGAGATCAGAGATCTTTCTTTATTCCAGTATTATTAAGACAGGGCTGGAGTTTTTTCAAAAGGACTACAAAATCAAAGGAAACAAAAAAATAATAAAAACAAAGATGTGGAATTAAAGTGATTTTTGGTTGTTTTCAGAAAGAAAGATAAGTAACAAATGGTGTCGTGGCTAGATCTCTGGGTTGGAATTAAAAAAGACCCGAGTTTAAATTCAGTCTCAGAAACTTTCCACTTGTGTGGTCCTTGGCAAATCACTTAACCATTGTTTGCCTCAGTTTCCTCATCTTTAAAATGAAGGTAAAATACACCTCCCTCCTAGAGTTATTGTGAGGATTAAATATTTGTTTTTTTCTTTTAAGAATTTTTTTTTGATACTTTCTCTTTTTATATCATTATTATTTCTAGAAAAGCTTTACAACTCTACCCCTACCTCAACTGAAGCTAAAGGAGCCTTGCCTTGTAAACAAGAAAAATTATTAAGTAAAACCAAAGGCTTCAGCAATCTTAGCAGCTATTTATGCAACATTCCACCTCCATAACACCTCATCTCTCCAAAAAGAGAATTTAGCACCAAATGGCTTCCCAACCCTGGTCTAGTATTCTTTCATGAGATAATATTTGTAAAATGCTTTGCAAAGCTTGAAGTGCCCTATAAATGTTAATTCTTATTAACTATTATAGTATCCAAAGGGAGGGAAATAATAGTACTGTTGTTTGTTCCCTGTTCTGGTCAGATCTCATTAGAGTATTTTGTTTGGTTCTGGGCCCCACATTTCAGGAAAGGAGATTGATAAAGTGTAGCAGGTGTAAAGGAGATATTCAGGCTGCATTAAGACTTGTCACAAATGTAAAAGTAGGTGTTCCTTTATCAGCAAGTTGACCTGTGTGATCTGTTCCCAACTTTTAAGAGCCTGAGTTTACAGAATACAGCCATCTGGATCTCCCATGACTTAAAGTCTAACCATAGATCCTCTGGGCTGAGCAGGAGAAATTTCCTGAGACTCTGAGTCCCAGTTTGTTTCCATGCCTTGGCATCTCCAGCCAAAAGCACCTTTCTTAAACTTTGAACATTTTCCTTTCCTATCTCTCTGTCTTTTCTAAGAAAAGTCCTCAGACTGGTGTTCTGGCTCTTCATTTTGTTGGATTATAGATCCTTGTTGGAGAAAAAAACTATTACATTTTATAAATTTTAAAAATAACTAGCATTTACACTGTACTTTAATTTACAAAGAACTTAAAAATAATAGTTCCTTTTAGCTTCAACTATATATCCTTCACATAAGTCTGTCAGTACCTTCCCCAGCAGGGGTCTTTTTACTTGTTCCTCTTCACTCTTATCAAGAGTCTAGGATCAGTGCTTCACAACTGTTAGTCAGAGTGCCCTCTTTTTCTATCTCTCCCCCAGGTGCTTGGTCTAATAACCCTGGGTCTTATGCTGGGGAACCTAGAGCAACAACAGTGAGAGAAATGATGGCTTTCCTTTCCAAAGCATTTGAAGGTTTAAAGGAACTTAGAGCAACCATGAGGGAGAAATTAGTAGAACTGTTATCTCCATTTTACAGCTGGAGAAACTGAGGCTTTGGAAAGGTGAAGTGACTTTTGCTCAGGGTCACATAACAAGTAAATGCAAGTAAGAGAGTCAGTAACCAAACTTTTTTTTTTTTTTTTTAAATCCTGAGACAATTGAGGTTAAGTGACTTGCCTAGGGTCACACAGCTAGGGAATGTTAAAAGTGTCAGATTTGAACTCAGGTCCTCCTGACTTCAGGGCTGGTGCTCTAACCACTGCACCACCTAGCTGCCCCAACCAAATCTATTTCTAATGATGCTTAAGCATAGCACTTTTCCCACTAAATCACACTGACTTTCCTAAAAAGATGTCTTAAGGTGAAAAGGGCATTTTGCTTGAGACCCAGACTGAGGAATTTCAGGAGTCTTGAAGGACTGAGTCGAAAAATCCAAACTTGAGATCTAATAAGGAACCATCTTTTTACAACATACCCTGCAAGAGATCATGTATTCTTTGAAACTTCTCCACTATCTACCTCTGTAAAAACCTATTTTACAATAACTTTATTTAATTTATTTTTTTAAGAAAGTTTTTCTTTTTGTTGAGCTGAAATCTGCCTCTCTGCAGATTCGAATTGTTCCTTATTCTGCCTGCTGGGCACAAGTTAAAAAAGTACTTTTCTCCTTCATGGCAGTTCTTTACCTGAAGTGATCATGCCCTCTTAAGTCCTCTTTTCTGCTAGGCTAAATTACTCCAGTTGCTTCCTCATATGGCATGATTCGGAATCTCTTAACATCTGAATATATGCCAGTTTTCTAGTATCCTTCCAAAAATTTGCTGGTTTAGAACTGATCCTAATACTTCAGGGATCTTCTGACCAGAGGAGAGATGACCAGAAGACAGCCAGATTCTCCCCTCTCTCTTCTGAAACAATATGTTACCATTAAGATCTTGTCCTTGGTTTGCTTTGCCATATCATTGTTGGCTCAGATTAAGCTTTTGTTGGCATTCAGTCATCTCAGTTGTGTTTAATAACTTTTTGTGACCCCCTTTGGCACAAGCTCCCTTTGGGGTTTTCTTGGCAAAGATACTAGAGTGGTTTGCCATTTCCTTTTCCAGCTCATTTTACAGGTAAGGAAACTGAGGCAAACAGGATTAAGGGACTGCCTAGGGTCACAGCTAGGAAGTGTCTGAGACCAAATTTGAACTCAAGTCTTCCTGATTTCATATCTGACCCCACATTGTTCGACCTGCCACCTAGCTGCCTCAGATTAAGCTTGCAGGCCCCTGAAGCCCCCAGGTCTTTTTTCAGAGCTGCTGCCCAGCCACGTTTTCCCCATCTCATCCTTAGGCAGTTGATTTTTTTAAGTGCAAGACTATATATTTATTCTTAACATATTTTATCTTATTAGTTTGGCCCATTGTTCTAGGGTGCCAAGATATTTTAATATTCTTAATGTTATCCAATGGGTTTTCTACTTCTATGTATTAGTAAATTTTGTAAAGAGCCTGGAGTCCTTCTATTTTATTTGCCCTTCTCTGATTTTATAGAATGAGGACACTGTTATTCCCTCACAAGGTGTGAGGGCATTCAAGGGAGCGAGGCACAGGAGTGGTGGGTTACAGATGAAGGAGGACATGACAAGGCACTGGGCTGGGGGTGGGGACTTCCTCTCTGGAGTTATTTGTTGCTGCTATTCCATGTGGATCTTTTTCCTGTCTTGAACTATTCTTGGACACTCCATTTCCTCCCCTTATTGCCTTTGTGGTGGTTGTTCCCTGGGTTTCCTAGTGGTAGCCTGGGTCTGCCCTAAGGTGATTCTGGTCCCCTTCCTAGGCACTGCTATATAGTGGGATTCACTGCGCCCACCATTTACCAAGCCCTTGGAATCTGGAGGTGCCCGAGTGATCATCAGACACACAAGGTTTTGACTTCTAGTAACGTTTTTCCCATTAAAGCCTTTCCTGGTCCCATCTCTTTGCTCATGTCAGTGGTTCTGGACTTTTAAATTTCCTGAGCCATAAAGTCTTCTTCTAAGCTTCCTTCCATATTTATGTTCCTTGAGAAGCCTGTGATTTAGCCGTCCCCTTGACCCCTGAACTTTGAGCTTCTCAAATTCCTGCCCAAGTTGCCTGCACTAAGGATGGGGATTTCTTTTCACTTTTCCATTCTTCCCAGGATTGGAGTAACCAGAAGGCAGAGAATGTTTCTCTGGGGGACTTTATCTCCTCCATAAAAGGGATAGGCTTTTCTAGAGTGAGGATCATGTTTTCATCCTTTGTTACTGAAGAGACCAGTGAACCATGATTTCCTCTTTGAAAGGAGTGTTTCTTGAGTGGACCTATGTTTGTTCTCCATGCTAGTCCAGAGCCTTCACACTTGGGTGTTGAATTGAGTACCTACCAAGTTATTGTCTACTTGTACTGCCGCTATACTCGGTTGGAGTTTGTGTTGTTCCTTTGTATTGGAAGCAGTTCAACTAGTTTTTTTTTTTTTTTTTATTTTAAGCTTTTTATTTGTATAACATATGTATGGGTAGTTCCCCAACCTTGATCTTTACAAAGCTTTCCAATACAAATTTTACCCCCAGTCTCCTCCCCTCCCCTAGATGGCAGGACGTCCACTACATGTTAATAATGTTGAGTTCAACTAGTTTTTAATGAATACTTTCTGTGTTTGAGACTTTGTGCTGGACTATGCTTTTGGGAAGACAAGCTAAAGGAAAGATAAGTCACTTGTATTTGAAGACTTCACAGATTACCCTCCTTCCACTGATACCACAGAGCAGCCTTTCCTTCTTTGATATTTACTCTCTCCATATATATCATCTGATATAGATACTCTTGGCAATGCTCTATTAACTTCCAGGTCATTTCTTTTCTCAAGAAATTTAGTTCCCAGCTTACAATTTTCTCTTCACAACAATCCCTATTCCTGCACTAAGGGATTTCGGCTTATTTGTTGATATTCTCTTGATCTCCGTGGCCTTCCACTTCATCAGCCGCCTCCTCCACAGTGGCACTTTAATGGTAACAGTCATACCCTTGATCTTACTGTCCCTCACAAACAGAACACCCAGGTTGTAAGAAATCTTAAATTTCTGGATCTCACCATAACCTTTTACTACATTCCTCCCTATTGCTTCACCTCTTAACCAGTGATTTCATACCCTTGAGTGTGGAAGGAAACACAGAGGACAATCTGTTCAAAGGCACAGAAATGCAGTCTGAGAAATAATAACTATCACATTACCCAAATTAGCAATTCCTAATCTTTTTTTCCTCAAGCTTTTGGCCTCATCTTTCCCCATTTCCCTTTCCTTCTCAGAAGTGGACTTTAATTTTTACATTCTTTAGGAGCTAGAGATTATTCAATTTGAACTCTTTCTTCATCCTAAAACCTTTTAATACCATCCCCCATTCTATTTTTGACTTTACTCCAGCCTTTGAAGAACATGTACTCCTACTTATCTAGGCCAGCCCTTTACATGTGTACTTGACCCCTTCCTCTGAAATCTTATCTTCTTTCTGATATTCTTTCTTTCCTCATCTAATATATTCTTACCTGCTGCCTACAAACATATCTATGATTCTCTCATCCCTAAAAAAAAGATACTTCACTTGACCATCCCATCCTTTCAGGCTACTATACTTTCACAGCCAGCATCCTTGAATAAGCACATTCATTGAATCAGTTTTCTTTCCTCTTAATTTACTCATCCACCCCCTGTAATCTTCCAGCCTCATCTCAACTGAAGCTGCACTTTCCAAAGTTACCTTTGACCCCTTAATTGCCAAATTCAGTGGCTTTTTTTCAAACTTCATCTTTTTTGAAGTCACTGCCTCATTTGACATAATATTGACGTTCCTCTTCTCCTGGATACTCCCTCTCTGTGTTTTTCATAACTGCTATTTCCACTCTTCTTCCAGTTTAGCTGCTCCTTTTAGGTCTCCTTTGATAGATCATAATCCAGTCCTAACTATTCACTGTAACCTACCTTTCCTACATTCTGATGTTCAACCCATTTATCCTTCTGGCTCTTTCTCACACTGCATTTCTGTGCCTTTGCACAGATTGTCCTCTGTCTCTCCTTCCAGACTCAAGGGTATGGAATATTTCATTTTTGATTTTGTATTACAAGTATCTAGAATAGTGCCTGATAGTTCCCTTAAATTTTATTTAATAAATATTTGTTGTTTGATTAAAATAAACTTCATTTTTCAAAAAGATCCCAGAGACAGGAAATAATTTTGTGTAAGATCACAGTTAGTAGTGGGAAAGAAATTTGGAGAGGTCTGTGTATCAAGTGGTAGGTTTTGAATGCTAGATTTAGAAGTTCAGACTTTTCCAGGGGAAAGACAATTCAGGTTTTTAAGCAGGTTTTTGACATGATAAAAGTATTTATTTATTTATTTATTTAATTTTGCTAAGACAATTGAGGTTAAGTGACTTGCCCAGGATCACACAGCTAGGAAGTATTAAGTGTCTGAGGCCACATTTGAACTGAGGTCCTCCTGACTTCAGGGCTGGTGCTCTATCCACTGCACTACCTAGCTGCCCTGATAAAAGTATTTTTAAGGAAAGGTAGCCTGGTGACACTTTATAGCATTTTTAAAAAATGAAGGTGAAAGGAAACAAGAAGAGCTATTTCAGTAGTTCAGGCAAGAGATGTAGGGACAAGCCAGGTGGTGCCATGGTGCAGAGAGCACTGGCCTGGAATCAGGAAGATTTCAAATCCTCCTGCAGGATCCTGGACAAATCACTTAACCTCTCTTGCCTCGGTTTCCAAAGTAGTCCCTGCCTGCCAGGGTTGTTGTGAGGAACAAAGGAGATAACTAGAAAGTAACCACCATATAAATGTTAGCTGTCATCATCATTACTACTATTACTATTATTGTTACTTGTATCATTATTATTATTGCTTGTATGATAATGATGACACTTATAAGAGCCTAATATATATTTAATGAATGAATAACAAGACATAGTAGTAACTCCCAGATGTTGGAGGTAAAGGAAGAGAGAGTCAAAGATGATATAAAGGTCTTAACTCGTCATGATACTATTACTGCTAGAATCAAAAAGTCAAGAAGTGAGTTTTGGGGAAGATTTTAATCTTGGACATGTTGTGTTTGAGGTGCTATACAACATTGAGCTAGAGACGTTATATAGGCCACTAGTAATGCAGAATGGTCATTCAGGAGACAGTGCCCTTCTGGGGCCTTTTTTCATGGAAGTGGATGTTGAGATCTTGAGTGTTTAAAAAAAAATTGTTTAGCAAAAGGAGATGCAAGAACAGAGCCTTGGAGAAAACCTACCTTTAGGGAACTTCTTTAATGGAGCCATTGAAAGAGGCAGTGGAAGAGCTGTCAGAAGAAGGAAGATTAGTAGAAAGACCTTCGTATCTTTCCCATGAAGAGGACTCTGGGGAGACATGATTGTCTTCAAATATGGTGTGTGGAAGAGATCTTGCTTATTTGACTTGGTCCCAGAGGGCAGAACAAAAAAGTTTCAAAGGCGTAGATTTCTTCTTGATATGAGGAAAAACTCCTAAGAATTAGATCTCTATAAAAGTGCAAAGGGCTCTAGTTCTCTTTTTCCTCTCCTTCCTGACCTCCCCTTGAAATCTTCAAATGCAGTCTGAATAGCCACATGCTGGGCATGTTTGGGACCAGATTTAATTTAGGCCATCTGGGCTAGATTAGGTGGTTTGTAGCACCATTTTGAGTGGAACTGGAGCTCAAGAGATGGGTTGGGACTGGAGATTAAGATTTATGTGCCATCTACAGCCTAGTAGTAGTTGAAAGCATAATTTTTGACATGCTTTCTGACAGAGATTCTGGATCAAAAATAACAGGCAAGTGCCATAGGAATCAGGTGAACAAGAGAAGTAGTTGAATGTCTAATCTCTAGATTCTCTATATTGCAGGAAAAGAGGCTGAGCTCTCAGTCCCACCAGAGCATGGACTCACATGTGTCCACCAGCACAGCCTCTGCAGGCTTTCTGGAAGATGAAGAGGAAGAAGTAGAGCAGAAGCAGGAGCAAACATCAGAAAGGGATTCAAGTCACAGAGCTAATGAGGAGGATATGGAAATTATGGCAACTGGCCATGAGGAGGAAGTGGAAGATGAATATGAGGAGGTAAGAAGAGCTGGGGATGAGAGAGTGGGAAGGAGAAAGGGATTGGAAAAGAGGGTGTGTGTGTGTGTGTGTGTGTGTGTGTGTGTGTGTGTGTGTGT
>JAJPUD010015187.1:5382-16566 GCA_023553655.1 Myrmecobius fasciatus
ATCTCATGTAATATTTGGTTATACTAATACAAATATCATATCCAGAATGAGGACAGTTATGGTCCCATTGCATTATGTACTGGCCAGACTACATAGTAATTATAGTACACACACACACACACACACACACACACACCCATATGTAAAACCAATGTCATAAGGAAAAAGATTTTTTACCAATTTATTGGAATTATTTGAAGGATTGTCATAGGAAAGATGGATTAAATTTGTTCTTGACTCCAGAGAGAAAAATGGGAACAGTAAGTGGAAGCTACTGGGAGGCAAATTTTGGCTAAATTTAAGGAATCACTTCATACAAAGGAAATGAAATCCCACAGGGGGTATAGATCCTTAATAGTCTTTAAGCATAGGCTTGATGGGTAATGTTTCAATAGATATAATTGTGCATGTGTGCATGTGTGTGTATGTGTATACTAGATAAATAAGCAAAATTTCAGGGAAAGAAATATATGAGAAAAGTTGCACTCAATTGCAACTGAGTGCAGGGAAGTGCACTCAATACAGTTTAATTGGAGTTTGGTATAAAAGTAGAGAAACATCTTGAAATAAATCTGAATAGGTTGAAATTTTTTTTTTATAAAATCATCATTAATATCTTTTTTATTCTCATCACTTTCATTTCCAAATGGGTTCTCCTTCCCACCCTTCCTAACATCACATAAAAATAATTTTCCTTAAAAAGAGAATGAAACAAGTAAGTTTGGCAAAAATAAGCAACATATTTTAAAAATTGACATATTTTTGGTCCATATTAATATTATCATTCCCAAATATATGCAAAAAAATTCAGGGGATGTACCTTTATATTGGCTTCTTTGGGGGCAAGTTTTGTCATATTTTTGCAACATTCAGTTTCAATTATTTTTTGCTTCTGTTATCCTTTCTATTAGTATTGTTGTCTTTCTATGTTAGTTTTCTTGGGTTTTCTTCCTTTACTTTTTATCCTTTCATATGTCTTCCTATGCTTCCTTGTAGTTTTTATAGTTGTTTCTTACATACATGTAATAATCCATTTTATTAATATTCCATAATTTGTTTAGTTATTTATATGAGCATTTACTTCATTTATAATTTTTTTGCTACTACATTTTTTATGAATATTGCAGGGGCAGCTAGGTGGTACAGTGGATAAAATGCCCACTCCAGAGTCAGGAGGACTTCTGTTCAAATCCAGCTTAAGATACTAGACACTTATTAGGCAATCATTTAATCCTAATTGACACACACACACACACACACACACACACACACACACTATTCTAGTGTGTATGGGCCATTTGTTTTTGTCATTGATCTTCTTGGGATATGTCTAGCAATAGAATCTAAATCAAAGAATATAGACATTTTAGTTACTCTAGGGATATAATTCCAAATTCCTTTCTAGAATGGCTCCTGACTGTTTCACCAACAAAGAATTAGTGTGCCTAACTAAATTGGGAGTATATAAAGAGTTTGGAATGCCAAACCAAAGACCTAGACTTTATTTTATATTCACTGAGGATACTGGACAGTGATATGATTGGAGGTATGCTTTAGGAAAAGCTATCTGATGGAAGAGTACAGAATGTGAAGCAGTGATAATATCATATATAAAGAGATAACCTGAACTCAAAACTTAAAATAATACTCTTGGAGTCAATTCAAGTTATTCTAAAGTTTCAAGCTAGGATGACTAAGGCAGAAGTATTCATAGTCTCAGGGAAGTAAAGGAAGGGGGCTGATTTACAGAATTCACGAGTTCCCCAATTCAATGGAACTAACATATATATGTATGTATGTATTTATGTGTGTGTATGTGCAGTGGAGTTGTGTTATAAAGACAATAAGGATATAGTCACTTTCCCTCAAGGAATATATACATGTTCCATTTGATAGGCTATAGATATGTAGTAAACTTAGAAATGTGAATTGACAGCTCAGGTAAAAAAAAAAAGTGAGGCAGATTACATAATTAAAAGTGATTTGCATACACAAGTGTCAAGAGGAGATCACAAACTCTTAGGGTACATAACTGTTTATTGTGTGGGAAGAAATGCCAGGGAAGGAAAAAAAAAGAATTGGTCAATTATGGGAAGAAAATAAAGATACTACAGTGTTAATTGAGCAGATTTGTTTCTATCTTTTGATGCAACCTTTTACACATTTCTTTACTCTCTGTGTTGTTCCTTTTAATTTAGCTAAATACATTTGGGGATGGGAAGAGAAGAAGTGAAACACGATAAAACACAGGAGACCCAAATCTGAGTCTTAATTCTGCAACTACTTGCTTATTTGACAGAATGCAAGTTACATTTGGAAGCCTTCCCTAACCTCTCTTAATTGTAGTCTTTCCTTTGTTAATTATATCCTATTTATCTAGTATATAACTTATAATACATATTTGTTTGCATGTTGCCTTCCACATTAGATTGTAAGCATCTAGAAGGAAGAAGTGCTTTTTGCCTCTTTTTGTATCTCCAGGGCTTAGAACAATTCCTGGAACATAATAAGCACTTGATAAATATTGATTGATTGACGTCTATGAAAAGAATAGTATTAAACTCAATAATAATAGTAATAATTCTACTATTATGAAATGCCAATTCAGAAAGCACTGAAGTTTCCAAAGTATGTCTTGCAATTAGTATTATGTTAATTTCACAAATGAGGAAATGAAGTCTCAGGGAGGATGGGTTGCCCAGGATTGCATATCTAAGAAGTATCATGGCAGGATTCAAAACTACTTATAAGAAACGTGTGTTTGAATCTACCCTACAAAATTTGCATCAGTACCATTTGGCAGATAGGTGGTGCAATGGATAGGGTACTGGACAAAAATTCAGGAAGACGAGTCTAAATCTGGCCTCAAATACTTTATAGCTATATGACCTTTAGAAAATAACTTAATATATGCCTGCTTCAGTTTCCTTATCTGTTATATATAACAGTTATGCCTGTGTTATATATGTATATATGTACATACATATATTTAACAGCAGCTATCTCCTATGGTTGTCATGAGAATTAAGTAAGAAAATATTTTGAAAGACTTAGAGCCTTACCTATAATAAGTACTTAAGAAAGCATTCAGCAAATTTTAAAGAACTATATAAATACTTATATTGTTGTTGTTTTGGAACATTGGACCTTTTAATTTCATCTGAAGCTGGAACCTTCTGAATAAGTTGTCTCCCCTTATCAGAATGTGAACCTCTTAGAATCAGAGACTATACTGTTTTTCTATTTGTATGTAGCCTCGGTACTTGCCACAGTGTTTTGCATGTAGTAAATACTTTTTAAAAAGCTTGTCATCATTCATTAATTTTTAAAGACTCTATTCAGCCCTAAAAATCCATAATTTCCTTAATTCAAGTCCACTCAGCTCTGTGTTTTTATATTGAATATGTATGTTGGTGATAAGACATGTTGGGGAAGATTGCATTTGTCCATGTACATATGAGTATCGTGCGCAGCAGCCCTTAAGAGGAATATCATGGCAGAGAAACAATGGGCATAAAATGTAAACTTTCCTTTGTTTCTGGATTTCCAAGGCCATATTTAGTGTGTATTATTATTCAAATTCTACTTTCTTAACATCTATCTCTAGGCAGCAGGCTTTCACAACTTTCTGTTCTTCCAACTTTCCAGCTTAAGTGGCAGAGCCCCAATCTCTATGGAACATTTACTGGTTTACTAAAGGAGGGTACTATATTTTCATTACCTAAGTAAGACATTGCCAGTCGTCTGGTGCATTAGTATTCATAAACGATTTTTATAAATTGTGCAGTGGGTGAGTTAAGTAATGCATTTAGCTTTGGGGCCTTATAGTTTAATTTTTTTGCTCTGCAAGTATATATATATATATATATATATACATATATATATATATATATATATTTGTGGCATGAGCAACTTCTAAACTCTGTGCATTTGAGGCCATCCCCTAGAACAAATTTATAAAATTGACCAAAGCAACAAGGACAAAATGTTGTCCCAATAGCATTCATCATTAGATGGAATCTACTTAGACAATGAAACAAATGAAAAATAAGTCGTGTATATTGAATTAGGGTATTGATCTTGGAGGTTGTATACACCTGGGTTCAGAACCCATCTCTGATACTTGCCAAGCATTTGACTAGAAGAGAGTTGCTTAATTTCCTTAAGTTTTAGTTTTCTCAACTGTAAAATTGATGTTAAAAGGTCTATAGTATCAGTCTTATTGATTGCTGTTTGTTGTATGGTTGTTGTAAGGCTCAAGTCAAAAATGCCTACAATGTGCTGTAAACTTGAAAGGGCTATATAAGTATAAATATCATTACTTTGTTAATTTAGAAGGATGTTTAGATGTCAGAGACGGGAAATTAATGTACTCTAACAGCAATGAATTAAGCCAAATCAAAAAGAATTTATTAAATGTCTTATATGTACCAGATACTGAAAGAGTCCTTAGACATTCCAGATAGCCAGTAAAAGTGTCCAGAATTGGAAGATGGAGTATCCTGTCCAAGGGATAGCCCTACTTGTATATATTTCCTAGAATCTAGGAAGATAATCTGCCCTTTGATTTCTACTTATCTCCCATACAAAGCTGTAGGGGAAAAAAATTGCCCTGCAGTGGTTGATAATTATCCCATTCTATCAACAGAATAAATCACTGTGGAAATGGATCTTTCTAGTAATAGTGGATTCTTCCTACAAGATGATAGTGCAATATCTCTTCCAGATATGCAAACATATCTGCAAAGTGATTTATTTTTAAAATACATTTTATTGATATTTTTGTTTTTAAATTTTTTGTTGTATTTCTCCTCCAAAAGACCTATCCCTTATAATAAAAACCTGGGGGGGGAGGAAGAAAGGAAAAGGGGTTTTTTTTGTTTGTTTTGCTTTTGCTGAGACAATTGGGGTTAAGTGACTTGCCCAGGGTCATACATCTAGGAAGTGTTAAGTATCTGAGGTTAGATTTGAACTCAAGTCCTCCTGACTTCAGGGCTAGTGTTCTATCCACTCTATCAACTAGCTGCCCCATGGGAAAAGTATTTTCAAAAGAGAAAAAAAATCGGCAAAACCAACTGATACATTTAAAACAATTTAATTATATACACAATGTTCCACATTCAAGAGACCTCCCTTTCTTCTGTACAAAGGATTGGGGGTAGATAGCTTCTCATAGCTTGTCTTTGGTGGTGTTTTTTCTTTACAATTCTGTGATATTCATTTTTAATTATTTTGAAATGGTTGTTATTTCTGTTTATAATATTGCACTTGTGTATTGTTTTCCTGACTCTGCTGACTTCACTTTTCCTCATTTTGTAAGAATTTTTCCATTGTTCTCTATATTCATGTTCTCATTTTTATAGTATTTCATTCCTGTATCACAATTTGTATAGCCACTCCTCAATTAATGGGCATCCCCTTAGTTTCCTGGTATTTCTTACCACAAGAGTGCTACTATAAATATTTTAATGCATACAGAATTTTTTTTTCTTATGTCAATAATCTCCCTGGATAATGAGCCCAACAATGGAATCTCTGGATTAAAAGGATATAGATATTTTGGTACTTCATTTGCTGGATTCTAAATTGTTTTTCAGAATAATTTTGTTAATTTCCAGCTTCACCAACAATGTATAAGTGTGTTGGTCTTTCCATGTCATTTCCAATTCTGATTATTCTCATCTTGTCATCTTTTGCTCAGTGTGAGAAATATACAATGTTTCATATTTTGTTTAGTCCTTCCAAGTAACTTATAATCTCTGGAGAAAAATAAGTTATAATGGGGAAAAGCACTATATTTACAGTGATAGATGTCCTGTAGGAAAGTTAAAAATTCATCTTGTCTACTCTCTCCCAGCTTCTGCTCCATTTTACACAAACTTAAGCTTAGAAGAAAGCTTGGCCAAAGCCATCCAATAAATGGAAGGATAAAGATTGGAACACAGCTCATCAGATTCCAAATCCAGCATGTTTTTTCATTGTATCATGTTGCTCCTTTCTATAAATTCTCTTCCAGTGCAAAATCTCATCCCATTGGAACATGCTATTCCTATACAGTGCTCTTTGAGAATTTGAGACAAAGAATAGTGAGGTGACTCCCCCAACCCCCAGTGTAAATTCTATAGTGGTACCAAGAAGAGATATCCTAACCTTTATTTACACTTTCCAATCTAGCTATGCTGTCCATATTTGGTTGTTTTATCCTTTTTTCTTGCATCATTCTTTTCTGCCCATGATGACAAGAGATCTAAACTGACATATGTACATTTTGTGGCTAACCAGAAAATTATCAGTAGTCACACTTCCCACCAACTTTCATTACATATATGGCAATACCCAGCTTTTCAATTTCATTTGATTTGCTTACAAATACAATATTTCAGGTCATGAAAATTCTCTTTTAAACACCTTCAGGTCCTTTTCTATTTCCTTAAATAACATTCGTTCATATTTTGTCAGGAAATGGGCTTTAGTAATAGCCACTAAGCAGGTATTTGATGTTTTTCTACTGGAAATTATAGCCAATCAAATCCTAGAATATTGTGTACTCATCTTTCCTGGTTTCCTAATCCTGGTCATCTAACAAGTCCAATATTTATTAAAGAGATTGAATGCTTATACTATCATAGATTTTGAGGGGGAGAAATATTCTAGTGATCATCTAATCCAAATCCTTTCATTTTATAGATGAAGAAACTGAGGTCAGAGAATTTAAATGATTTATCAAAGGTCATCTGAGTATTAAATAGCAGAAAAAGGATTAGAGAGTCCAGGTCCTCTGGCTCAAAATCCATCACTCGTTGGCAATCAGCCAATCACTAAATATTTTTAATCACCTCCAATGTGACAGGCACTATGCTAAGTGTTGAAGATTTTATAAAGAGGCAAAAGGCAGCCTCTGTCTTCAAAGAACTCCCGATCGAATAGGGGAGACGTTAAGCAAATAAATATCTACAAAAGAAGTTATATACAGGATGAATAGGAAATGATTAAGAGAGGAAAAACACTAGAATTAAGAATTATTTGCCACAGTAATAAAAAGTTTTGTCCCTTTGGACAGGGAAAATCACTCATGACCACGTAGTCATGAGATAAAAAGTGGACCTAATCTATCCAGATTCAGTAAACATTTATTAAATGACTGCTATATACCAGGAATGACGTTTAGCATAGTGATAGAAAGAAAAGCAAAAAGTACTAATGTTCCTTAGAGATTCACAATCTAATGGGGGAGATAATATGTAAACAACTATATACAAATAAGTACATGTATATACAAGATAAAGGGAGGAAATCAACAGAGGAAAGGAACTAGAATTAAGAGGGATGGGGAAAGTCTTCCTGTAGAAGAAGGCACTTTTGGGGAAGTTGAAAGAAGCTAGGAGGTAGAGATTTGGAGGGAAGGCATTTTAAGAATTAAGGATAGCCACTAGAAATGCTAAGAGTTGTGAGATGGGATGTCTTGTTCAAGGAGGAAGGGATGACTTAGTGCTGCAATGTTGGGGAAATAAACAACTGAGAATGGACTGGAAAGGAAAAAAAAAAAAACCTGTGAAAGTCATGCCGGTCCCAGAAGTACACGGCAATGCACTAGTCAGGAGGAAGTAAGAATCTGCACTGGAGTTGTGGTAATATTAAAAAACAGAAGGGAAAATATTTGAAAGATCCAACAAATTGGATATAAGAGGTGAAGGAAGTCTCACCTCTGCAGATGTAAGACAAAGAGTCAGCAAAGAAGTTTAAAATAGATAAGTAGAGAATGATGAGATCCTGAATTAATGGGGATAATTTAAAGCCAATCTAATTGAAGAGATATTTCTTCAGCATTCACTATATATAAAGTACTGTGCTTTAAGTAAACACTTAAGGCTTCTTTCAAATTTTAATTTTCAAACATTCCATTTTAATTAGACAATACAAATAATTGCTATGAGAGTATTTTTAAATGTATGTGTGTGTATAATATGTGTGTATACATACATATATTATAAAGGATGAGATATGCTTCTCAGAAAGGAAAGCTGAGAGTTTTAAAAGCCATTTTCCAATTCATTCTTGTTTCCAAGTTCTCATTCTTCTTTTCCATTTGTACAGTGGTTAATACCAGCATTCTGGAAGAATGGCATCTGTTACAGCATGTATATTCTCTCCATTTCTGCTTCTATAGCTAGAAAACCTAGGCCCTTCTGTTGTAAACTTTTATTGGCAAGGATTCATAATTCAGTTGTAAAATTTCATGCTGGGCTGCAATTCAGTGCACAAGACCTCTGGCCTGAAGAACTTACACTACTACAAAAACAATTGTAAAAATGGTTTTTTTTTTCTCTTTTGAAATGAACTGGGGCAGGAAGAGACGGGTAAAATGCTTTCCCCTCATAGAAAAGACATTTTCTTAAAATGAAATTTTCTGAATAAAATGATTTTGCTCCCCTCTTTCCCTTTTCCTACTGACAGTTATCATTTTGTGATAGAAAAGGGCATTTTATTAGAAAGTATAACTTCCTTAAAGAATGGTGAAAAGCTTTTTCTATCTGTCACACAATGGGATTTTAATTTGAAAGTTGTTTTGGTCTGATTCTTGCAATTGTCTAGATAGTGAAACTTTCTGCAGTAAATGAGCCTAGGATCATGGTTGAAAAAAATATTGAGTAGGAGTAAATAATAGTGCCATAGTTTACAAACCTACAAGTGGCTGTAATTGTAGTAGTTTGTTATAATGGTAAATTGCTGACTTAAAAATCAGTGTTCCTGAGTTCAAATCCTGGCTTTGCCAATTTATACTTTTAGGACATTGGTCAATTCACTTAACCTTATTCAATGTCATGGAGACTGACAATTCTAGAGTAACAATTCTATGATCCTGTAACCTTAACTTTCATAGTTTTAGAATTTTGGAGCTAGTAGGAGTCTGAGCATTTCTCTAATTCAATTTTCCTCATTTTATAAGCGAGGAAACCAAATGAGGAACTGTGTCATTGTTTTAATATCCATAAAATAACTAAGGGACCAAGAAGAATGTTATAAAGACATCTAGAGCAAAAATAGTGATTATGATAATAATAATAACAATAGTGACTATATGGAAATCTAAGGTTTGTACATTTTATATATGTTATCTTATTTAATCCTCACAATAACCTTGTGACGTACATGCTATTAACTACTTCTATTTAACCAATGAAGAAATTTAGTCTGAGATAAATTGTAATTCACCTAAGGTCATACAACTAATAAGTATCTGAAACAGGATTCAAATTCAGGTATTCGAGACTCCAATTGCTAAACCACTGCTTATTAATCTGATTTTTTTATTAAGATGGAACATTTCTCATGGTAATCTTTCTTTGTTTTAATGATAGTTGTATGACTTGGACAAGTTATTCGGGGTTTCTTAAACTTTTCCACTTACTACTCTATTTTACCTGAGAAATTTTTATTTGATCCTGAGTATATAGGTATAAAAATAGGTATATAAATCAAATATTAACTGATAATAAATAATTTTGTGTACCCATTTTGAGACCCCATATTGGGTTGTGAACCACAATTTAAGAAGTTGGAATTTATTATTTTATCTGGGTCTCAGTTTTTTCATCTATAAAATGGGGAAATTGTAGTGGATTCGTTCATTTCAACTAGTATTTCTTTTTTTCCCCTGACATTTAAAAAAAAATTCGATTATACATGTACAATCATATTAGTCATGGTTCCACATTAGTCATGTTGTGAAAGAAGAATCAGAACAAGAAGAAAAAAAACACAAGAAAGAAAAAAACTAAAAACTAAAAAGGTGAAAATAGTATGTCTTGATCTACATTCAGACTCCATAATTCCTTCTCTGGTTGTGCATATATTTTCCATCATGAATCTTTTGGAATGTCTGGATAACTGTACTGTTGAGAAAGTCAGCTAGTATTTCTTAAGAGAGTGTATAAAGATAAAAACAATAATAATTCCTTCCCTCAATGAGCCTACATTCTACTAGAGAGAAATGCTATACAGACAGAAACAAAAAGGAAATGCAACATAATTTGGGGAGTAGGGGAAGTTCTAATAACCAATCAGATTAGGAAAGGACTGATGAGAATTGAAGGGAGACAGGAAACCTAAAAGAAAGAAATAAACAAGATCATTCCAGACATGCTGATAATTCCATGCTGAAGCACATAGGCATAAATTAATATTCCAGGTATGTGGAATAGTAAGTATCCCAAATTGGGAAAGAGTAATGTTCAATCAGTTCAGAAAGCTGGATAGAAGATGATTTCTAAGGTGCCTTCTAATGCCCATATTTTATGAATTTACAGTTATTGCTTCCATATTGCAACTTTCCCCATTGTGGTTTCAAGATTTGTGGGTTGGTATAAGAAATTAAACAGGAATTTTTGGAGAGTTTTATGGAAACCACATACAATACATGGAGGCCAGAAGATGACACAAAAAAAGTTTACAAATTCAGAATGCATAAAATATGTATACATAGAATTGTATATCCAGAAAAAAGGAGGAAATCTACAAAGCCGTAAGACTTCTCTAGTACAAAGGGAAGATGAGGTAACTGAGATCATGAGAGATTAAGTGACTTGTGTCTGAGACCGGGATGGAAACCAGGTTCCTCTAACACTGTCTAGTATTCAAGTCGGCTAGAACCCATTTTATCTTATATTCTTCCTTTTCCTCCTTCTTATCCTTTCTCTTTATCTTCTTTCCTAGTTTCCTCATGTGTAAAATGAGGAGTTAAACTAAATAGCCTCTGAAGTCTCTTCCAATTCTAGATATTTGATCCTTTTTTTTTTTGGTTCCTGATGAATCATTTTTATTGTTTGGGTAACAACAGTCTAAATTTAGTAATCCTGCTCTTCAGAGTTTGACTTTCACAATGTTAGGTTGAAATCCATTTTTGCCCCTTTGGAGCAGATTCTTTTTTTAAAGGAGTCTTATCTATAATCTTGGATAATTTATCTTGGCAGTCTCTGATATGTTTTATGTACCTTGAGACTGTAAGCACCTTAAGGGCAGGGTTTATGCCTCTTTTTATGCCCAGGCTTAGCAATGCCTGCCACATAACAGGTGTTTAATAAATGTTTATTGACTTGTTAGTTTCCCCTCACTAATGGTTTTCACATAAAACCTGGATGAGCAGTTGTTGTAGCTTAGACTCTGATGGACCCTGAGTAATGTCCC